>BLSH010441241.1:367878-394516 GCA_018402905.1 Glandirana rugosa
AGAGTGGGACGACGACGAGTGGACAGACGCGACGTCGTCTTGAAGCCGGAAGGGCGAGTGGCGGAGTATACGCTACACGGGACCTCTCTGACACGCTCGTCGTCGTCCTCACCTCAAAGTCGACGTCGTGCGTGCCCAGTCAGCGAGACGTCTTGTCGTGGTGAAGTGGTGGTTACTCACCGGGAGGTACGCTCTACCGGTCACGGCTACTGCGACAAGAGTCGCAATGATAGGGTGAAGATACAGAGGAACTTTTTTGTAAAGCCCGCTACGACCTTCTCCTACACCGTGTCCTCCTTCTCCTCCTCCTTCTCCCGATGCCCACGAGCTGCGTTGGGTGCCACCCTGCTGTGAACACGGTTCCTCCTCCTCATCATCATCATCATCCTCGTCCTCCTCATCCTCCAGAACTGTGCCCTGGCTTGAATTTTTTTTTTACCTAGCCTATGCTGGTGCAGGACCCACCCTCCGAGCCACTTGTGAATGACTGGCCTGATAACCGTGGAAATGGACCCTCTTCCTCCTCCTCTTCCTCCTGTGCCACATCCTCTTCCAGCATCGCCCGAAATGTTTTTTCAAGGAGACATAGAAGTGGGATAGTAACGCTGAGAACAGCGTCATCGGCACTGGCCATCTCGCATGGAGGGCCACTCATTGGTGGTGAAGTGGTGCTGTTCTGCAGAGCGACTGACCCGTGCGTGCTGCAGCTGAAACTCCACTCCTGCTGCTGCTCGCACAGTCTCTCCAGGGCACATCGCATATGAGGCGGTGAGCGGGAAGGCCGAAGTTCTGCTGCAGCGCAGACAGGTGAGCAGCAGCAGGGTGAGAACACCAAAAGCGCGCACAGACGGCCCACACTTTCTGTAGCAGCTCTGACATATCTGGTAGTTTTTTTGAAATTTCTGCACAACCAAATTCAGCACATGCGCCAGGCAAAGGAATGTGCGTCAAACCGGCTAGGCCCAGAGCTGCTATGAGATTTCGCCCATTATCACACACCACCAGGCTGGGCTTGAGGCTCAGTGGCAACAACCACTCATCGGTCTGTTGTTCAATGCACGTCCACAGCTCCTGCGCAGTGTGGGGTTTATCCCCCAAACATATCAGTTTTAAAACAGTCTGCTGTCGTTTCCCCCTGGATTTGCTGAAGTTGGTGGTGAAGGTGTTACGCTGACCAGATGATGAGATGGTAGAGGAGGAGGCAACAGGAGGCAAAGAGAAATGCCCTGCAATCCTCGGTGGTGGAAGGACATGCACCAAACTGCTATCCACCTCAGGTCCACCCGCCACTACATTTGCTCAGTGTGCAGTTAGCAAGATATAGCGCCCCTGCCCGTGCTTACTGGTCCAGGTATCAGTGGTTATGTGGACCTTGCCACAGATGGCGTTGCGCAGTGCACACTTGATCTTGTCCCCGCCTTGTTTGTGCAGGGAAGGGATGGCTCACCTGGAAAATAGTGGCGGCTGGGAACCACGTACTGTGGGACAGCCACCGCCATCAGGTTTTTAAAACTGTCCGTGTCCACCAGATGGAATGACAGCATTTCAAAGGCCAGGAATTTTGAAATGCTGGCATTCAGGGCAAGGGATAGCGAGTGTGTAGGGGGTACTTCCTCTTTCTCTCCAGTGTTTGGGAGATGGACAGCTGTAAGCTTCCATGGGACCGTTTGGAAATGCTTGGGGACGGTGGCGGACATGGTGGGGTTGCTGTCACATCGTCTGTTTGCTGGGTGGCAGGTGACACTGGCACTGTAGAGGTGGAGGAAGAGGCCGAGGCAGCAGCAGAAGAGGAAGCAGGAGGAGCCTGAGACCTTTCTTGGATTTTGAGGTGCTTATTCCACTGCAGCTCATGCTTTGCATGTAGATGCCTGGTCATGCAGGTTGTGCTCAGGTTTAGAACATTTATGCCTCGCTTCAGGCTTTGATTGCACAGCGTGCAAACCACTCATGTCTTGTCGTCAGCACATTGTCTGAAGAACTGCCACACCAGGGAACTCCTTTGAGCTGCCTTTGGTGTGCTGGGTCCCTGGGTGCGGTGGGTAGTAGCAGACGTACTGTCTAGGGGACGGTCGCTCCGCTTTTGCAACCTGCTTCCTCTTTTGCTGTGCTGGTGCCTCTGTGCGACCACCACCTCTTCCTCCAAACTGCACATGTCACTCGCATGACCTTCATTCCATGTGGGGTCTAGGACCTCATCATCCTCCACCACATCTTCCACCCACTCTTCACCACTGCCCTCCCTGTCAGTCTGCACACTGTAGAAAGCCGCAGCAGTTGGCATCTGTGTTTTGTCATCATCAAAGACGTACTGCGGTGGTGTTTCCATGTCCTCATCCTGAAACAGAAGTGGTTGGGCATCAGTGCACTCAATCTCTTCCACTTCTGGGGCAGGGCTATGTGGATGGCCCACGGAAAGCACACCAGCAGAGTCATCAAAAAGCATAAGAGACTGCTGCATGACTTGGGGCTCAGACTGCTTGGCTGATTTACAAGGGGCTGAGGTGAAAGACAAATGGCCATGGGGTTCAGGTGCCAACTCTGAGCTTTCAGCAAGGGACCGGGTGGGAGACAATGTGAAGGAACTGGAGGCATTGTCAGCCACCCAATCTACTATGCACTGCACTTGCAAAAATGGCTGCAAACGCCCACCTAACAAACAGAAAAATTGCTTAGGTTTTATATGAGGCACTTTGCTTAGCAAACAAAAATCTCCTCTAGCACCCTCCCATCAATAAATCACTGTTTTTAACAGATTTTCTAAAGCTAATCTGTCCCTCACACCAGCAGCTGCATCCTCTCCCTACACTAGTATGAGATGATTTTCTAAAGCTAATTTGTCCCTCACAGCAGCGGCAGCATCCTCTCCCTACACTAGTATGAGATGATGGGACATGCAGCACTACGTGACTCCAGCTTATATAGAGGCTGGGTCACATGATGCACTGGCCAATCACAGCCATGCCATTAGTAGGCATGGCTGTGATGGCTTCTAAGGGCAAACAAGTGAAACGCTTGTTGATTGGCTGCCCTGCAGCTATTCAAAAGGCGCAAAAAAATACCTGAACCCTGAACCCAGACTTTTTCTCAAATGTCCGGGTTCAGGTTCGGAACACCCTAAAGTCCGGTACGAACCCGAACTTTACAGTTTGGGTTAGCTCAACTCTAGTATTAATTCTCTGTGTAACAGGGGTGTGTCCTTTGTCTACATACTTTTTGCTAATTGGTGTCCCTGTTTCCCATCTCAGAAAGTTGGGAGGTATGCAGAAAGTAGTAAAGCTGGCCCTGAAAGTAACAGTGTAACCGGGCTCTGCATTGTGGCAGAGGGCTGTACATACTAACTGTAACTAACAAATCCTTTGGCAGGTAAAACACTTAATGCATTGTTAATGCACAGTTAATGGTTTTAAATACTGAAGGTTTTTCAATTTCATGCATTCTATCCAATGATGTGCGCAGGAGCTTCAGCTACCCCAGGTCTCTCTCTCCTGGCTGAAACAGCACTGGAAGCCATTGGCTCCAACTGTTGTTAATCACAGCCAGTGAGCCAATGAGGAGAGAGTGGGGGGTGGGGACAAGCCGTGGCTCTGTGTTTTATAGACAGCATGAACCAGTGCACTCATAGCAAGCAGCTTACTAATGGGGGCACTGGTCAAGGGGGAGGAACCAGGAGTGCTGGCGGTGGAGCAGAAGAGGATCAGGGCTGCTTTGTGCCAAACCATTGTACAGAGAAGATAAGTATAACGTATTTGATATTAAAAAAAAAAAAAGGTTTGAATATTTCACTTTAATACTGTGTATGTTGCTGTCTGCCTGAAGTTCCGCTTCCAGTAAAAACATGTTCCTTCAGGTGACATGATCATTTTAATACATTTCAAATTTCAATGGAAAAAAAATGGGCATGTGATAACACTGAAGAAATGACACTTTGCTACAATGTAATGTAGTGAGTGTACAGCTTGTATAACAGTGTAAATTTGCAATCCTCTCAAAATAACTCAACACACAGCCATTAATGTCTAAATCACTGGTAACAAAAGTGTGTACACCCCTAAGTGAGAATGTCCAAATTGGGCCCAATTATGACTCGTTAGTGTTACATGGTCTCAGGTGTGAATAGGGAGCAGGTGTTTTAAATTTGGTGTTATCGCTCTCACCCTCTCATACTGGTCACTGTACTATCTGAGGATCTAAAAAAAAGAATTGTTGCTCTACATAAATATGGCCTAGGCTATAAGAAAATTGCCAAGACCATGAAACTGAGCTGTGGCATGGTGGCCAAGACCTTACAGCGGTTTAACAGGACAGATTCCACTCAGAACAGGACTCGCCATGGTCGACCAAAGGAGTGCACATGCTCAACATCATATCCAAAGGTTGTCTTTGGGAAATAGACGAATGAGTGCTGCCAGCGTTGCTGCAAAGGTGGAAGGGGTGGGAGGGGTTCAGCCTGTCAGTGCTCAGACCATACGCCGCACACTGCATCAAATTGGTCTGTATGGCTGTCATCCCAGAAGGAAGCCTTTTCTAAAGATGATGCACAAAAAAGCCCACAAACAGTTTGCTGAAGACAAGCAGACTAAGGGAATGGATTACTGGAACCTGATCCTGTGGTCTGATGAGACCAAGATAAACATATTTGGTTCAGATGGTGTCAAGTGTGTGTGGCAGCAACCAGGTGAGGAGTAAAAGACAAGTGTGTCTTGCCTACAGTCAAGCATGGTGGTGGGAGTGTCATGGTCTGGGGCTGCATGAGTGCTGTCGGCACTGGGAAGCTACAGTTCATTGAGGGAACCATGAATGCCAACATGTACTGTGACATACTGAAGCAGAGCATGGTCCTCTCTCTTCGGAGTTTGGACCGCAGGGCAGTATTCCAACATGATAACGACCCCAAACACACCTCCAAGATGACCACTGCCATGCTAAAGAAGCTGAGGGTAAAGGTAATGGACTGGCCAAGCATGTCTCCAGACCTAAACCCTATTGAGCATCTGTGGGGCATCCTCAAATGGAAGGTGGAGGAGCTCAAGGTCTCTAACATCCTCCAGCTCCATGATGTCGTCATGGAGGAGTGGAAGAGGACTGCAGTGGTAACCTGTGAAGCTCTGGTGAACTCCATGCCCAAGAGGGTTAAGGCAGTGCTGGAAAATAATGGTGGCCACACAAAATATTGACAATTTGGGCCCAATTTGGACATTTTGACTTAGGGGTGTACTCACTTTTGTTGCCAGCGGTTTAGACATTAATGGCTGTGTGTTGAGTTATTTTGAGGGGACAGCAAATTTACAAGCTGTACACTCACTACTTTACATTGTAGCAAATTATCATTTCTTCAGCATTGTCACATGAAAAGACATAATAAAATATTTACAAAAATGTGAGGGGTGTACTGACTTTTGTGAGATACTGTATATCTACAATGTGTTTATTTCTTTATTTTAATTCTGCATATATCCAGCAGTGAGAGGTAAAACCCACAAAGGCTCTCTGGGGTTCTTGTTTTTCTTAAAAGCTTACATATTACCCCAGGCTTGTGCACAGAATCCTCTTTTTCTTCACCCAACAAATTCAGTGTTCCAGCGATTGTCAGATTTGTTTTTTAGATTGCTGTCCAACATGTTACGTTAGGAATCGCTGTGAATATAAATCATCTAATGAATAATGAAGAAATCAATCAAGTGGGATTGTGCAAACATATAACATGAATATGAGAGTACAGTATTATCATTAAATCAGCCATACAGTTTGCTTGCTTTCCCCTACATGCTGCATGTCCAATCTTACATTCCCTGGACAGACTCAGCTTTCAGGAAGCACAGCCTGGAAAGAAAAAAGGAGATCAATACATCGGCTGTTAAATTGGAGAAAAGACTGTCCACCTAGGTGAAAGAAGACCTGGAACAGCTTTGTGTTCATTACATACTTGTATTCTTTTATTCTATTTTACATGTGTAATCCTGCTATATTAAAGTGCGTTTGGTGACTGATATTCAGGAATGTAAGCAGCATTTAGTAGATTTACTGAACACTATAGATAGATTTCTACAGAAATAATGTTCAGTCTTTGAAAGCTGGTAAAATATATGCTAAGATAAAGTGCAAGATGTACCATTTTGATTTGTGATATTATAATGTTGTAGATATCAAGTATAACAACAAATACTGATGTCACTTATTTTAAGTGGTTGTAAACCTTTAAATATACCCAGTAAAGTGACTACCCAGAGATAAAACAAATCCTCCTACATAAGTTGTACCTGCTTATCTGCAGCCTTCTCTTGTCAACATCTGCAAGTCTATGAATGTATACAGCTTGTCTGAGCTTTCAGAAAGTATGAGGCGGGGAGCTGAAGTTACAATCTGCAGAGCTCAGTGAGGAGAGCTGATTGGAGGGAAGGAACCCCCCCTCCCCCCCTTCACACAGCAGACTGGAACAGAGTTGAGGCTTTCAGTCACAATCTGTGTGCTGGGGCTCCCTCCCTGTCACCTGTTTTCTCTTGGTGTCAGGAAAACTTGTCAGAAGTGACTCATGCAGATAGCAGAGAAATGGCATGTATTGCTCGTAATTGAGACAAATTCACACTATAGAGGGATATGCTTTGTTCATATTTCATGTCTGAGGTTTACAACCGCTTTAAAGTGGCTTTTTTAGAGTGTTGTTTGGTAGACAGCATAACTGTGAAGTTTATGTCTCATATACAAAATAGCCAGGTGCAAACCTCATCATTGATCTGAGACATTGGGAGGAATGGGTGCAGCAAAGTCTGTTATGGGCTAATTTACTAAAGGAGAATGAGAATCGTCACTGAAAAAATGTGTGAATATTGACTTCAATTATAAAATCATTTGAAAACCATTTGCATATGATAAGGAAACTTAAAAAAATTTGAATGAAGATTCTTAAAAGGCTAGAGAAAGGCAGAGAAATCCGCATCCAATTCGCAATAGAGTGAATCTAGCCTAAAACAAACTGCAGCTTTGACTAAAGTTGTACAATGCCCTTGTTATAGTTGTAGGCTGTTTACGTACCTCATAAAGCCTGACTGGAATACTCCCAGGACATTGCTAAATGAGGCCTAGTCTTTACTGCTCACCTTCACCATCAGGAGTGAGCTTTTTCTCTGATTCAAACCCCCTCACATACTTTCTCTTCCCTGATGCAATAGCTCTTAGCTTAGAGTTTGAGGGTTCACTGCTCTGATGGTGCAGGTGAGCAGTGATGACTAGGCCTCAGTTAGCAACATCCTGGGAGTATTCCAGTCAGGCTTCATAAGGTACGTAAACGGCCTACACCTATAGCAAGGGCATTATTCAACTTTATTTAGAGTGGCACAGTTTGTTTTTATCTACAGACCCTCCTTATCTGTATAGGCAATTTTCTGGTAAGGGTGAACTAACCCTTCAACTCATTTAGGAAATCAGCTGCACGATATGTCAATGCAAATTAAAATTCACCTTTTTAGGAAAATAGTCTATGCAAACAAAGCTGCCCTGTAGTTTAACACACTGTATAGTTTGGCAAATTAAAAGTGAACAGAAATTTGCTTTTCACTTGATTGGATGGTAGAAATAAATGTTCACACATTTTTTAAAGTGGTAGTGAAGTTTCAGCTTAAAAAAACAAAAAAAAATAAAAAAACACTTACCTGCTCTGTGTAATGGTGTTGCACGGTGTTGCACGGTGTTGCCCACGGCTTGAACAGGCACTCCATTACACCTATGAAAAAGCCGAGAAGTATCCAGGAAGCATGCACCGTCCCACTCCCTAACTGGACTGCAGGACAGAGAGGGGAGGTTCCAAGCGGCTTCCCAGTACTCAGTTTTGAGCGGTGAGCTCTATTAAAATACCTGCACTGTGATCCTGTGCAGGGCGGAGGAATGGGCTATACAGTGTGCTGGAAGAGGGAAGTCTCGGGCTACATAGTACGCCGCCTGTTAATACAGCAATGTATGTGGGCGGCCGTACTCATTCCTGGGACACAGCTCAACAGTGAGGACTTGATAAACACGAGATAGTTGGTCAATAGGGTGTCAGATTTTACCGCCCCTGCCTGCCTACCGCCCTAAGGCAGCTGCCTAATTCGCCTTATGCTGGCGCCGGCCCTGGGGGCTTGCTCCCGAGCCCTGCTCTATGCGTCCATAAGACACATAGAGCCGTGGCTTGGCCACGCCCCCACTCTCTCCTTATTGGCTCATTGGCTGTGATTGAACTCAGTGGGAGCCAATGGCTCCTGCTATTGTGTTTCAGCCAATGAGGAGAGAGAGACACGGGAGAACCAAGGCTTCCATGCACATCACTGGATTGAGAAAGGGCTCAGGTGAGTATTGGGGGCTGTGGGGGAAGCAACACACAATAGGGTTTTTTTACCTTCATGCATAGATGCATGAAGGTAAAAAACCTTCAAGCTTTACAACCACTTTAAAACTTCTTATTCCCTAAAAATAATCTATACACATTAACTAATTAATGGCTCTGTAATCTATTTTCCATTAAATTGCTTCTTACTGTGTTTTTCTGCTTCCTTGTAACAGCCTCTGTAAGTTCCTGAACCTCTCTTTATCCCCCACACTTTTGTTTTTTGGAACAAGTAGTGCACCTTAGTTGCGATCATGTTCACTACTCTATGCACACTACAAATTCCATAGTCTCTAGTCCATCTTGGGACTGAGCAAGAGAGGGTGACTACATCCCTAAATACAGAGGAGACCATGGAGAACAAAGGTAGCCACCATCTATCAGGAAGTCATTTGGAGATTTGGAGGAGGTTGAGAGCAATAGAAGATACTATTTTGAGGCAAGAATACATACCTAAATATATTTTATTTTATAAACCTAAGTTTAGAGTTACTTTAAATTTGTTAGTGAAGTACATGATGGAGAGACACTAGAAGAGATCTAAGCATTGCAGAATGAGATCAACAACATGAGGTGTCAGAGATCTGCTGAGCTCTTGTGTATCCAGAATGCCTGTGGCATGTGCCAGTGCCATGGAATTAAATGCTCTTTAGAAATCTGTGTTATTTTTGCAGACTGTCATGCTTATGACACAAGAGCAAAGAGTAGAGTTCTATCCTGCGGTTCAGGGGCTGTTGGGGATGGTGCTTTTGTAAAGTAGCCTCCATTGTTATGGAGTTTCCTTGCATCAGAGTGAAAGTTGCCCTGCAGCAGTAAAGAGCACCGTTAACCCATTCCTTTTCTGTGATCGTCCTTTCAGGATTTCCTTGTTCCATCCAACTGCATATTTTCCCCTGGCAAAAACAGCATGACCAATGTTGAAAAAAAAAAAGCGTGTTTGTATTATTTTGTGATAAGGCACAGGTAGGGTCCTATAATAACATGACTGAAAATCTTTCCAATATTGTATAGAATCTTACATCTTACAGGTTGACAAGCACTTTAACTGCACTGAAAATCACGGTAATGCGTGGTGGAGATCGCAGGGGGGGTGATTGTGGGATGCCCAGTAGAATTATAGTATAAAGTTGGCACATACAAGCCTGTATGTGTGCATTGATACTGCAGACTCTCCGTCTGCAGAGTATTGCTCCTTCACCATCCAGCTCAGTACTTAGTTTCCGGCCTAAAAGGAATTTACTAGGCCTCTACACTCTGTTCTTCACTGCGGTTAGCACGTGGCGAGGCCTACCCTGTCCCGGCAGGACCTCAGGAACACCCATTACAGGCAAGGGGCCCCTGTTTGTGCAGCTACAGTACTTCTGTGCTAACTGGGTCTTTGTTGGACTACAACACCCAGCCCTTCGCTGACTCGAGGTACCCTAGACCTTCTCTTTTCCTCAGTGACTCTCTCCTTCCCTTGACTGACCTCCAAGGCTCCCACAGACTGTCCACTTTCCTCTCCCAGCCTGCTCCAGCACTTTCTCTCCTTCAGTCCCAGGGACCGTCACTCACCTCACTGGTGGGTTCCTTAACCAGTTCCACACCGCCTACCGCATATTTACGGCGGCAGTGTGGACGCTGGCCGCGAATTGCCGTAAAAAGGCGGCAATCTGCGAATGGCCGCTAGGGGGCGCCCGCCGCACTCCTGAGGAGTGTGCCCGCAGCTCGGGCAGACCCGATGTCCACCGGCGAGCCGTGATGAGCGGCCACAGGCAAAGAACGGGGAACCGCCGATGTAAACACGGCGGTTCCCCGTTCTGACAGTGCGGGCATGGGAGATCTACTGATCCCTGTCACTGGGATCAGTTAGATCTTTCATGCCCATGGTAGCCTAACCCCCCCACAGTTAGAACACACCCAGGGAACACAGTTAACCCCTAGATCTCCCCTGCAGGTTAACCCCTTCACTGCCAATGACATTTATACAGTAATCAGTGGACATTTAAATTTCGGATCGCTGAATAAATGTCATTGGTCCCAAAAAAGTGTCAAAAATGTCCGCCATGTCTGCCCCAATATAGCAGTACCGCTAAAAATCGCAGATCGCCGCCATTACTAGTAAAAAATAAAAAAAAATAAAAACTCCAGAAATTAATTCTCACCATCCGTAGACGCGGCCATTTTTGCGCAAACCAATCAATAAACGGCGATCGCAATTTTTTTTATCACAAATATGAGGAAGAATATAAATCGGCCAAAACCAGTGAAAAAAATGTTTTTTATATATTTTTTTGGGATTTGAATTTTAGCAAAAAGTAAGAAATTTGGGTTTTTTTGCAAAATGGTCGCTCTTCTTTTGTTTATAGCGGTGATCAGAAATGATGCAGGGATGATCAAATACCACCAAAAGAAAACTCTATTTGTGGGAAAAAAAGGACGCAAATTTTGTTTGGGTACAACGTTGCACGACCGCGCAATTGTCAGTTAAAGCAACACAGCGCCGAATCGCAAAAAGTGCTCTGGTCCTAAACTGGGAAATTCTTCCGGAGGTGAAGTGGTTAAAGTCTCTCACTGTGTAGCACCTCCTCTGTTCTCCTGTTCCTCCTGTGTCGCTCCAACGATCTCTCTCTTCTCTGGCTGCACCCAAATTCCCAGGCCCCAAGGTCACCCTCCCCAGACTGGGGGCGACCTCCCGGGTAGGGGCCGGCTCCACAGCGCCTCTGCTACATCTCAGCATTTCCACCCGACACTACTCCTCCCAGATTGGGCTGACTCAGAGTATTTAAGGAGGCCTGCCCCCTGCCAACCCTGCATGGGGATTGTCAGGGCTCCTTAGAATACTCCAGATGACTCCACCTGCCTCCCAGCTTTCTACCCAGAGTCCAACACCAGGTTTCTGGTTACAGAGAGGAATGTTCTGTTTAGTCCACCCAATCCTCCCTGAGCCACTCCTCCCAGCTCAGATCAAAACACCCAGGCCTGCACATTACAGTCAGGCCTGACTAAATTTACCTTTCCTAGCCAAAAACCTTGCTAGAAAACGCACCAACTCTGTGGGGGCGCTACCTATATATATGGGTATATATATATATATATAATAATTTATGCACTATGAGCATGATTACTAAAGGATACACACAGGTAAATGCTCCAGGTGAAACCTTAGTTGATTACTAAAGGAGTAGGGCTTGCTCACTTTTGAAACAAGACAAAAATTAACCACTTGCTGATCAGCCTCCGTCATTTTACTGTGGCAGTTTGGCTCATTCCCGCAAATCGCCATAGCGGTACGTCGGTCACAGGGAACAGGTATTGTGGGCGTGCGCCACCGGAGGCATGTGCCCACTGGCCAGTGGGGGAGCCAATCAGTGGGTGGGGCGGACTCCGCTGGTCACCCGCAATCATTCCCCGCAGTGACAGAACGGGGATCTGCCTGTGTACACAAGGCAGATCTCCGTTCTGACAGGGAAGATCGCACAGATTCTGTCTTTCTGCTATGCAGGAAGACAGATGTGTGTGTTTCCCCAGGCAGCCCCTCCCCCATACAGTTAGAACACAGAGTGAGGGAAAACATTTAACCACCTGGGAACACATTTAACCACTTGATCATTCCCTGCAAGTGTCATTTATACAGTAATCAGTGCATTTTTTATATCACTGATCAAAGTATAAATGTCACTGGTTCCCAAAAATGTGTCAAAAGTGTCTGATCTGCCCGACGCAATGTCACAGTCCTGCTAACAATCGCTGATCGCCACCATTACTAGTAAAAATAATAAATAATAAAAATGCCCTAAATCTATTCCCTATTTCGTAGATGCTATAACTTTTGCGCAAACCAATCAATATATGCTTATTGCAATTTTTTTTTTTTAACCAAAAATATGTAGAAGAATACATATTGGCCTAAACTGTGGAAGAATTTTTTTTTTCAGATTTTTTTTTGGATATTTACTATAGCAAAAAGTAAAAAAATGTTTTTGTTTATAATGCAAAAAACCGCAGAGGTCATCAAATACCACCAAAAGAAAGCTCTATTTGTGGGAAAAAAAGGACATAAATTTTGTTTGGGTGCAACGTCGCGCGACTGCGCAATTGTCAGTTAAAGCGTTACAGTGCCGTATCGCAAAAAAATGGCCAGGTCATTAAGGGGGAAATATTTCCTGTCCTTAAGTGGTTAATATTGCAAAGCATACCTGTCTTAACCACTTAAGCCCCGGAAGGTTTTATCCCCTTCATGATCGGGCAATTTTTTGCTATTCGGCACTGCATTACTTTAACTGACAATTGCGCGGTCGTTCGACGCTATACCCTAATAAAATTTATTTCCTTTTCTTTCCACAAATAGAGATTTTTTTTGGTGGTATTTGATCACCTCTGCGGTTTTTATTTTTTGCGCTATAAAAAAAAAGAGACAATATTTTTTACTTTCTGCTATAAAATATATCCAATAAAAAAAACTGAAAAAATCTAGTTTTGTCATCGATTTAGGCCAATATTTATTCTGCTACATATTTTTGTCAAAAAATCCCAATAAGTGTATATTGATTGGTTTGCGCAAAAGTTATAGTGTCTACAAATGATGGGATATTTTAATGGAATTTTTATTTATTTATTTTTTTAGTAATGGTGGCAATCAGCTTTTTTTAGATGGACTGCGACATTGCGGCAGACAAATCAGACACCTAACTGACACGTTTGACACTTTTTTGGGGACCAGTGACACTAATACAGTGATCAGTACTAAAAATATACACTGTCACTATACTAATGACACTGGCAGGGTAGGGGTTAACACCAAGGCGATCAAAGGGTTAAATGTGTCCCTAGGGGTTGCTTACTAACTGTGTGGGGATTTCTCTGACTGTGAGAACACAGAGATCCGTGTTCCTGCTTAGCAGGAACACAAGATCTTTATGTTCTCTGTCAGAATAGCAATCTGCCAATGTTCTACCTCTCTGAGGAACGATCGCCTGACCCGCTGATTGACTCCCCCTCTGTCCAATCGACATGCGAGCCCCCAGAGGCTACTGCACGAAGCGACATACAGGTATGTTGTTTCGCTCAGCTGGGCCGCCTTTCCACAGTAGATGTGTGGAAGGTGGTCCGGTGCAAAAAAAGTGGTAAACAGGATTGCATGACAATGGTAATACAGATGCAAACTCCACCTTACTACTACTACTCCTTTTACTTGTTAACCCAATAGTAAGTAACTCAAAGAAACACTTTTTGGAGTAAAATTGGCCATACCAGCCATTTATTAACAAACAAACCATAACACATTTTGTTTAAAAAACAATAAGCTCACAGATAGCTATTACACCAGGTTGCTGATCTTTGAAGGCACTGAAAAGACCCCAAATCGATTTTGCATCTGCATGACCACACAAGGTCCCCATTCGCAACACACCAACTCGAGGACGATCTCAAACTCTCTCAAACTCTCCACCTTCCAAAGCAGATACCCATATGCCCAATGCCCAGTTAAACCTGGGTTTACTGGCATCTTACCGAGGACCCCATACCATAGGTGGTTCCCCACTACGACATATCACTATTAATTTAGAAGACCTCCCAACCGCCACACCACTACAGCAGTCATATCAAGACGTCCATTCCAAAGGGCGGAAGGGTGGGAAGCTGTTTCTTCGTCTGATGACCTACGACTGACCACCAAACTCTTGACCCCTCCCTACCTTGGCCTGCAAACCCCTCCTATACCACTCCCACTTAGATAAGTGAATACAATAATACTGTATTAACCCTTTGTGTCCTACTTTCCCTACTACCTAGTCATGCCAGCCCTACGCTTATTCTTTTTTTTTGCCTATACAACTTGGAGATGATTTTCTAACAATAATATGGCTCTATGCCGCTAGAATACACTTTGCCTATAGAACCTGGAGATGATTTTAGAGCAATAATCCTTCCCTTAAGGCAACAGCTGGAACCTTTCCCTGTACAACTTGGAGATGATTTTAGAACAATAATCTTTCCCTTAAAGAAACAGCTGGAACCTTTCCCTGTACAACTTGGAGATGATTTTAGAATCCAAAATCATCTCCAAGTTCTATAGGGAGAGGTTCCTGCTGTTGCTTAAAGGACAGATTATTGTTTCTTGCACAAAATTAAAAAGTGCATCTACATAGCTGGTTTAAAAAAAAAAATTCTAAAAACTACATTTGCAGCCAGCGATGCATTTCTTGCACAAAAATAAAAAAAAACAGTGTTGGCTACCTCCTCCTCCTACTCCACCGCCACTTTCACCGCCTCCTCAACCTCCAACTCCACATCCACCTCCATTTTTGATTTTTTTATGTGATTTTAGGTTAAAAATTATTTTAAGTTATTTCCCTATCCCCATTTCTTTGTAGGGCACTTGATCTGCAGATCTACGCACTTAATATCTGCAGCTGTGTTCTACTTTTTTGTGTGCGCGGCTAGATGCAGCAGACATTGTGGTATGTGGATGAAGCTGTGTGTATGGGCCCATTGATTACTATAATGCTGCATTTACATGAGTTCAAAACCATTTGCTGAATGCATCTAAATGCAGCGTATTTTCTGCCCATATAAATGAACCTGTAGATGCAGCTATGTGTATAGGCTTAATTATTAGGCCTCATACACATGGACGTTTCTTAAAAAATAAACAAAACGTCTGGCCCGACGTCAAGGAAAAAAAAATCGGCGTTTTTCGGTGTTATGCATCAGCGTTAGTGAACGTTAGTGAGCGTCGTCGTCAATAGGCGTTTTTAAAAAAAATCATCCCTCTGCTATTTTTCAACCTAAAAACGTTGGCGTCAAAAAACGCTGGTTAACGCTGGTACAGTATTAGTTGGCGTTTGCTGGCGTTTGTTGGCGTCAGCGTCAAAAAACGCCAAAACGTTACAGCCTCAGAACACGCTGGCCGTGGGTTCTAGTTTCAGCTCACTAACGCCGACGCCATCTACAGCTCAAAAACGTCAACGTTTTTATGGGGCCATTGACTAACATGGAGAGCTGCAAAAAACGCCAGAAAACGCCGGCGTCAAAAAACGTCCGTGTGTATGAGGCCTTACTGTAGCCATGCACTGGGACATGCATAAAACTATACGCTGTGCGCATCTAAATGCAGTATTTTTTCTGTCCATGTGAATGGGCTATAATACACTCTTTAGAATTTTGATATAACTCCACTCAACAAATGTTGGTGCAGGCAACAGATTCATTACCTCTTGTAGACAGGAGCACGCACCAAGTGTGGAAGTGCACTAAGACTGGAGCGTCCATATGGACAATTCATCCTCTGTGTACCCGTGCTTCCTCCCTGTCAGACAGTGTAGCAGAAAAGTGTTTTTTACCTGGGAAGGATCCTGATGTAGATTCATAGAAATTATTTCCAAGGGCGGCCCGTCCATTGTGGGTGCAGAAGCGCCACCTCCCCTATCCCTTCCACCGCCTCCGCTATCCATGAACCCGGCCCCTTTTCAGCACACTGGGATGCATGAATTACAATTGTGGTGGTGGGCGGGAGTGTTTTTGTGAAGCACACTATTAGAGCTTCAAAATAGAGTGGGCTGTGAGCGCAGAGAGCGCGCTCTCAGCCCAATTAGGTGTGTTACAACAGCGAATGAATATTTGCTGTTGTAACACTGATCCTCCTCCTGGTCAATCAGGTAACATATTTTGCACCCATCACCGGATTGGCTGAAGGGACAGGTGATCCTATTGGAGTAGGGGAGGAGCCACATGCCGGAAAGCCGCCGTGGAGGACACTAAACCGCTGCACGCTACCAGCCTAGATGGGATAAGTGCAAGCAAAGAACAGTGGGGAAGAGGTGCCGCTTGGGGGGGGGGGGGCGGTTGATTGCCACACCCCCCCATAAAAAAAAAAACACCAGCCGGCACTGATTAGTTCCTTATTAGGGCCAATCAAATTATGAGTGACAACAGGCAGTGGGCGGATCATTAGACAACAGACAGCCTGCTATTGGCTATGGAATCTGCCCACTGCCTGCTGGCACAGCAAGGTGAAAGCTAGTGTCTCAGCTTCTCATCAGGCTCCTCCAACTACAGCATCACTGGTTGCTAGGAAGCTGTCCGCTGTGAAGCCAACATTGTTCTTAACAACCAGGGCTGCTGTGAGAAATCATGGGGCCCCATTCAACTTACCTGACCCACTCCTCCGAAAAAAATCTCACTATGCTTTGCACTGATTGCAGAAATTATACCCCCCCCCGAACAAACCCATTTAGGTGAATAGCACTGCTCAGCAAGTGGGGGTGTGAGGTTAAAGCAGTCAGTGAGGAGGCAATATGCCTCCTCACTGCCTGTCAAATGCTCTCTGAAGACTGATCCAAATGCTGACTGCTCTTCATAGAGCAAAGCACGTTTGAATGAGTCCTTCATTTTTTTTTTAGAATTTATATCTATTTATTTTACATTTTTTAACTGCCCTTTTGGGGGGCTTTGGTGAAATATCATGGGTCTAAACAGACCCATGATGTCTCACATTTGAGACAGAGAAAAGTACTGAGGACATAGATTCATTAGTCCTTTTCTCGGCAGCCTCAGTGGCACTCGACAGTGAATGAATGGGAAGCACTCTGAGGTTTCCTGTTCATTCACAAACTGAAGCATAGTAAACACAGTTTACTATGCTTCAGTGATGAATGGGCACAGGAGGGATTGGTACCAATTGTTTACTGTGTTCATTCAAGGAAGGAATGGGCTGGTAAATAGTACATATTTACTAGTCCCTCACTCTCCATCCTAAGACAATCCCCCTGTGTGCCCGCAGCAGCTACAAGCAAGAGAGGAGAAGAGGAAAGCCAGGAGCACACAGGGGGAGTGGAGGTACACATAGCAATCCCCCTGCAGTGCACCTGGAGGGAGAAAAAGGAGGAAAAGCTGGCAGCGCTGCAGGGTGGAGGCATTAGAGTAACAATAGTTCAGTACTCAAAGGGTTGGCTGTACTGCCTTATCAGTGGCCCTGTGACAGAGAAAGGGTAGCAGCAGCAAATATGCCACTCTGCAATCCTTTTTTGAATTTGATGCATTAATAGCAACACTTTGTAAAAGTGAAGCTATTCAGAACTGCCTGAATCTGCTACAGGGGTTGGTAAAGTCACTGAAACAGATGGTAGGGATTTATGACTCTGGTACAGGCCATTTTAAAGGGCGATATCGCCAGAAAACTATCAGTAGTGCTTTGTTGAAATCCCTGGATTGTGCTGACTTTAATTATTCAATAATGTGCAAGTAAGTCCTGTTTATTACATTTTTCAGGCACATGTTCTGTTTTACAACATTCACTAAGATCAGTGAAAAAATACTTTGAATGTGAACATGCTACTCCTTTAGTAAATCCAGGTCATTGTGTGCAGATTATTTTACATTATTTATTCATCCAAATGTGTGCAATTAAAAATCTTTTTTTTTTCAAATTTCCTTGTGTAGCACCCTCCTAGGTAGGTGCTAGTGAGTGTATATGGTTTTTGGGTTTCTCTGCTTAACCACTTCTGCCCCGGATGGATTTCACACTTAAGGACCAGAGCACTTTTTGCGATTCGGCACTGCGTCACTTTAACTGACAATTGCACAGTCGTGCGACTTTGTACCCAAACAAAATTTGTGTCCTTTTTCCCCACAAATAGAGCTTTCTTTTGGTGGTATTTGATCCCCTCTGTGTCATTTTTGATTCCCGCTATAAACAAAAAAAGGGCGACAATTTTGCAAAAAAAAAACTATTTTTCTTACTTTTTGCTAAAACACAAATCCAAAAAAAACCACATTTTTTTTCATCGGTTTTGGCCGATTTATATTCTTCCTCATATTTTTGGTAATAAAAAATCGCAAACGGCATTTATTGATTGGTTTGCGCAAAAGGTGCCGCGTTTTTGAATGATGAGAATTAAGTCATGGGGGTTTTATTTTTTTTACTAGTAATGGCGGTGATCTGCAATTTTTAGTGGTACTGCGATATTGCGGCGGACACATCGGACCATTTTGACACTTTTTTGGGACCATTGGCATTTATACAGCGTTCAGTCCTATGAAAATGCACTGATTACTGTGTAAATGCCATTGGCAGTGAAGGGTTAGGCACTCTAAGGGCACTCTAAGGGCTAACTGTGTTCCCTCACTGTGTTCTAACTGTATGGGGGCTCGGCTGGCAGGGGGAGGGGAGTGATCACGGCTTCCATATACAGGAAGCCTGTGATCACAGCCCTTCACCCTCTGTCAGAATGGAGATCTGTGTTTACATACACGGACCTCCGTTCTCTCACTGCGGGGGGGCCATCGCGGGTAGCCTGCGGCGATCGAGTCCACCCTACCCGCTCCCTGGCCCCCTGAACATAGTGAGCGTGCGAGCGCGCCTGCGGCGGCGCGCGCTCACGATACTAGTTATCGAGGCTGCCGTCAAGTGACGGCGTTTCACGATAATGAGCCACTTTGCCACCGTCAAGCCACGGCGGGCAGTCGACAAGTGGTTAACAGGGAGACAGCTAGGCAAATGAAGTGCTGTCTGTTTAACCTCACTGGCGGTATGATTTTGTCAATATTTACAATGTCAAAGTCCACTGAGTTCCTTATGATACAAAGGGACTTGTTTATTCCATACAGTCGCTGTATGGTTCTGCAGATTATCTGCTTCCGATTTCTACAGAGAGAGTTGTCCTCGCTTGTGCATTGTTAATTTGGAGTATCCTACTAATTCCCTTCTCCTATCCAAGTTATCCAAATAAAACATAAAAGCACATCCCCTAGACTAGTCATTGGAGACAATGAGCGGAAGAGTGTGTGCACCTGGCTGCATGAAAATGCCATGTAACTGGCTGTGGATTAATTAGTGGAAGACCCGGGTACAAATATTTAAGCAGCTCCTACAGAGGTAAAGGTGGGTTTTTGCTTTATTTTCCCTTATTCACTAAGATAACTGAAAATTCCCTTTGGAAGTGAACATATTCTACTCATTTACTAAATCAACCTAAATTAATACATATGTTATCCACAGCCAATCCAAGAACCATTGCTCCACAGTACTGATTTATTACTTGTGAGTAGTGTTGAGCGAACACCTGGATGTTCGGGTTCGGTGGGTCCGGCTGAACTTCGCTAAAAAGTTTGGGTTCGGTACCGAACTTGAACCGAATTTGACCCCGGACCCCGAACCCCATTGAAGTCAATGGGGACCCGAACTTTTCGGCACAAAAATGGCTATAAAAAAGTCCTGGCAAGTGCTAGAGGGCTGCAAAAGGAAGTAAAATGGGGGTAAGAGATGGACAAATGCTGATTTTAGAACAATAATCTGTTCCTTACAGCAACAGCAGGAACCTGACCCTATAGAACTAGGAGATGATTTTAGAACAATAATCTGTCCCTCTAAGCAGTAGACTCTACCTAGTCCAGTCAGATCGTTCTGTAATGCAGAATGAGATGTTATTATATCTGCAATCTGTCCCTCACAACGCCGGCAGCATCCTCTCCCTACACTAGCCAGAGAGCATGTGACTGCAGCACTAAGTGACTCCAGCTTATAAAGAGGCTGGGTCACATGATGCACTGGCCAATCACAGCCATGCCATTAGTAGGCATTGCTGTGATGGCTTCTAAGGGCAAACCAGTGAAATGCTTGTTGATTGGCTGCCCTGTAGCTATTCAACAGGCGGGATCAAATAACCGAACCCAGAACCCGAATCCAAACTTTTTTTCAAATGCCCAGGTTCGGGTCCGGGTCACGGACACCCCAAAGTTCGGTACGGACCCGGACTTTACAGTTCGGGTTCGTTCAACTCTACTTGTGAGTAAAGCTGATAATCCCTTCATCCATGCTATACAGGCCAAATAGACCTTCCCCCTCTGGTCTATAATGCTCTGACAGCCACTGGAGGCAACAGCTGTTTGGCCGACAATTTTCAGCTGGTTCTGCTTTTTCAATTGAAGGATGTCAGGCAGGAGGGAGCCAACAGAGCCACCCACTAAGCATATTTCAGCTGATTTATCAGGAACTGAATGAAATTTGAACAGTGTATGCCCAACTTTAGAGATAACATTATGATCAGTCAAAATATTTCTGATGCTTATCACTGGTGAATAAATCAGGGAGCTATGTTTCATCTGCTTGCACACGAACTTGAAGGAAAAGTGCAAACATTTAGCATGAAAATGTGCAAACATATCCTTATAGCTATAGGTGTGTGCAGCCTATTGCATTAGGATGTGCACCCCAAAGCTCACACGCACATGCCTTTCTCTGCAGCCTCAGCTGCACGAGACAGTGAATGAATGGTAAGAGATTCTGTGCTGAATGGTTTCCTGTTCATTCACACTCTGAAGCATAGTAAACACAGGTTACTATGCTTCAGTTATGAATGGACACAGTAAGCGAGTGTGTTTTCACTGCAGTGGTGGCCTGTAATGCAGGGCACAGGAGTGCTGCTCCCCTATCCAAGCATCCGGCCCTTTAATCTACATGCGGGGCACCAGACGCATAGATTTCAATGTTTTTTTTTAAAGCACGGGATTAGAGCCAGAGGCTCTAATAGGCTTTGAAAAAGGGTGGGCTTGGGGTGCAGAGCACTGTGCCTCGAGCGCACGCAGTTGTGTGACAGTAGCGAATTGTCCTCCTGATTCTTCTCCCGGCCATCACCCGATTGGCTAAAAGGAGAAGCACTCCTATTGGCCGTTAAGGAGGAGGAAGGAGATGCACACCAGAAACCGCAATGCCGAGGAGGAGGAGATGCAGGGGAAGCCACTGCTCATCGCCCGGAGGAAGCCCAATAGATGGTGTAAGTGCAGGGCTGGTGACCGGGGGGGAAGGGGGGTGCGGGTGACCGACTGACCAGAGGAGGGGGGTTGCGGGTGGCTGTAAGTGGAGTGCATTGTTTTCCACCCCCCAAAAAATATCAGCTGCCATTGGTTCACTGTGTTCATTTAGAAACATCCCCACAGCAGTCAGCAGCCAGGGGGAGAGGAGAGGAGGGAAGCCAACAGCACTGTGGGGCAGGGGGAAACAAGGGGGGGTGGGTAGTAGGGGGAATCAGCACCACACATAAAGATTAAGGTGTGCCCAGGCACACCTGGCACACCCTCTGCGCACACCTATGTTTATAGCGTATAAATGTGTATAAAAGTGTATAAAAGTGGACCGTTTACCTTTATGAAGAGATTTAAAACAGAATAAAATAAATCTATATGAAAAGAAGAAAACTCCTTTAATGTTGCCATGGCAGTGACATCATAAGCAGGCCTAAAGGAAAAACAGGCTAGCAGAAAACACCACAGGAATAATGCCAACACAATCTATGTCCAAAATAGATGAGAATTAAACAACTGAGCCTCTGAGGATTGCTGAAATATGTCTGTCTAAGGGCAGCTTTAGCTCCTTTAAATCTAGTGTAATCTTGGCATAAACAATTCCCATTGCTGTGGGCATGCAGGGAGACTGTAAGACACCCTTCATGGAGGAGAATGGAAAGCCATGTCCTTGCGAAGCATTTATACCAAGTGTTTTTCCATCTTTCCAGTTCAGTTTCATGGCACAGTGCAGAGTGGTGTGTTCGCCTCCTTTTCTTTCACTCTATGGTTAGAGGTCAACTTCTCCTCTTTCACCATCAGGGTCAGCTCCTTTTAATCCTAGAAATTAGCCACCTGAGGCTTGTAATGCTGCTGGAGAAAGGGTCTGTCTGTTCTGGAGCAGCACGTGGCAGTCACGTCTCATGCTAACCCTTATTGAAACAAATTTGTATTCTTGATAGCCTATAATTTGTAATACAATATACAAGCAGATATTATAGAAAAGTAAACATGATCAGTATCAATGATCTTATTTGTGTTGTTACTGCAATGTTTATTATAATTTCTCCAAGCATTCTCTGACAATTTTTTATACCTGTACTTTGATTAAAAAAGTGAAACTTTTTTATGTACTGTTAGAGCATAAAGGAAAATGTCTCTTTTCTCCATCTGAATTGTGAGTGCATTTTAACAAACACAGCAAATCCAATATATTTTTTGGACTTTGGGCAAAGCCAAAGGTTAATCTCTCCTGCTTCCTCTGCTGATGATGCCCAGATCCTCCCTCTCTACAGATCTGTAGTAGAAATCCCACTGGCCTTTTTTGTTTACTACTAAAGGAGAGAATCCATAGATGAACTGATGCCAAATAAGGTACAGAGGTCACATACCATACCTTAGGGACAGAGATAAACCCCTGTGGAAGTCTAGGTCGGGTATCGGGAGTCTGCTCCATCCAATTCGCCCTCAAATCGTTTTTATGCTGGAATTCCATGCTGTACTCTTCTTTTATGACATACATGTAAGTGCAATACCTCTTTTCAATAAAATTCACTGTTAAGCAGTATTACGCTATGTAGACTTGTTTTTGCTTGAGGTACTCTTTTCCAACATTGGGATACTTACCGAGTTAGTGATGTGGGACCCCACCATATGGAAAGCTGTGTAACCTACCTGGGTAAAAAGTTCCCTGAGGACTGCCAGCACTGAGTATGGATACACCGGGTCTAAGTTCCTTCGGTTGTGACGTTTACCTGGGATTAGAAGCTTCCTGATGACAAATAGCGCTGAGTTTTTGACACGTTTGGCTCCAACTGCTTTCCGGTTAGAGTACCCATTTATCTCTCTTCCGGGTGGTGGTGGTCTGCACCGTATATGAGTGGAAGTCACGGAATTATATTACACTACATATTGATCTGCATTTTAGATAAACAGCATTTATATTGAACCACATACAGGACTGTATCCAGTTATTAGTACTATGATAGATTATTGACCTAAGTCATTACCTTGGACTTTTTTAGCGCCGCATTTTTTATCTCTGTTCTTGTACAATTTTGGTTATCATTGTCATGCTGGCTGCTATACGTGTTGTGTTTTACAGGTAGCGCAGTATTGTCTTAAACCATCTCCATCAATACCTTAGGGACAGAGCTCTGTAATAACCTTGTCCTCATTCAGATATGCAGTCGGAGTGGCGCTGGGTAGAGGAGCGACTTTCATGTTTGACTTCCTTTTTAGCTCTGACACCTCAGATAAACCAATGCGGCAAACTGCAAAATAACTTGGGGTTTGAAGACTTCTTGTATACCTGGACAAGGAGCAGATTACTACAATGGGGACCCTAACAGTTTGTGGATTTGTTGATTTTAATGCACACATACTCCCTCCTTGCACAATCTGGTTCTGCTGCCTCTTCTTGCTGCCTCCTCTTCTCCACAATCTATTCTTCTAGTCTTTTTCCTCCCACTTGTTTCCATGTTGCTGAATCCCCTTTCACTGTAAAACCAGTTCTATCTTCTTTTCTACCCCGTACTCCACCATCAAACCTCAAAATGTCCTGTGTCTCTATTGTGCAGTTTGGTCTTCCTGTCTGTTCTCTTAACCCGCTCCACAATATGTCTCCTCTCTCCATTTTCTTCTTATTCTGGTTTAACTGCCCCCTCCCCACTCATCTCTTCTACAGACTGGTCTCATTTCCTCTTCCTCTACTCCCTCCCCCTTCCAAAGTCCAGTCTCATGCTTTGCTCTCCTACCACAATCCCATTCCACTGCTTCCCCTCCTCCTTCTATTGTTACTCAATCGTTCTTTCCCCTCTTACCTCCTCCTTTTATCACAATATGATCCTTTGATATTCCTCTATCGCCTTCCTTTATGGTCTGATCCTACTGCCTCTTCTCCTCACTTTCTCCACTATCTAGGATTTCTCTTTGTCTACACACTACTATCCATTTTTGCTGCCTCACCCTCCCCTTTTCCATTGTCCATCCCCATTACCTTCCTGCTTTTCTCCTTTAGTATAAGGTCCTACTGCCTTCTCTCTCAGCAAGCTCACTAGTCCAATCCTACTGTTTCTTCTTTGAACCACTTTACTATCTGGCCCTACTGTCTTTTTTCACACTCTTTTACAAATTGTGTGGGCTTTATCATAATGTACAGATTAGCCTATGTGTCATCAGGGATGGGACATGCCTCCCGCACAGCTCTATTCAACAGCGCTCAGGCAGTGTTGTTGATTACAGCACTATGCTGTTGTGCATGTTGGGCCGCTAGATATCCAGATTTGTGCTCTTTGTGTTGGCGGTGGTCTGGAATATCAGTGTGCCACTTGCTTTACTTTAGGCAGTCTGAATGTATCCAAGTAACAAAAAGATGGGCTAATTTGCGCTTTAAAGTGTATATATAGCTTTTTTAATTTTTGGATAGAGCGGGGAAGGATTAAAGCCTGTGTCATATTTTTAATGCTGTCAGTGTCCTCACGATGTAGATGAACCCTCTCTCAGTTTGTCCTGATAGCCATTTCCACCACCAAGACAAACAGAGAGAGTTCATCTACAAATAAAGTGATAGAAAATCCAGAATAACAAAGAAAGGGTAGGGCTTAGAGAGCATGTTTACCAACTTTAAGTTAAGTACAGTATATTAGCACGGTTGCATTTTCTTAAAGCTAAACTTTAGGCAGACATAAAAGACACAAATTTGTGCAAGTCTATTCATTGATTCATCATTAGTTCAGCTTTTTGGACATACTACTGCAGCCGATAGCCAGCTTGTCACATTTACACATGCTTACACAGCTGCTGAAGCCATGGGTACATGGAAATTCCCCCCGCTGCCTCCAAAATATGGAAAATTACAGTCGCGGTAAAAAGGTTAAATGCCCACTCCACATTTTACATTATGCTACATGGTACACCCATATTTAGGATGCAGCATGTATTATGGTTGAAAACTGAGGCCACCACCCTAAACTTACCATCCCTCTGACAGCATGCTAGGATTGTTTTGCCCCATGTCAGCTGTCACTTTTGAATTTTGCAGTGACCTGTGAATGAATGAACTACAAGTTCTATCTTCCACTGCAGAAGATGGATTGTAGTTCTCAATGGAACATAAGTGTGTTGATTACCATTGGCGATTCCTCCAGCTCTAGAACTAAAAGTCAAACTAAAAGACTTGGCATGGATAGGGATCTAGAGGAAGAGTTTGGAGGAAACTGTGCATTACACCTGCAATCCATTGATCACAATTGCAATGTGTTGCAGTAAATACGGGTGCATTTTTTATATTTAGGGGTGGATTTAGCCTTTTATTTATCCATTGTTTTATATGTGTAGCTATGTGCCCCTTCAGGGGTGGCTGGTAGTTGTGGTTCACCTTCTGGCTGCCCTCAATCCCACCATATCTCGCACATCCAGAGTCACTGAACAGGCTGGCTCTTGTTTTTGTTTGTTTTATTTAGGGGATTAACTATATACACAACTGTACATACATCTGTACTTCCTCCAGCACTTCACTTGCAGACCGTTAATCCACTCACTTCTCTCCAGCACTTCACTTGC
This sequence comes from Glandirana rugosa, assembly GCA_018402905.1. Classification (NCBI taxonomy): domain Eukaryota; kingdom Metazoa; phylum Chordata; class Amphibia; order Anura; family Ranidae; genus Glandirana; species Glandirana rugosa. The sequence goes on from BLSH010441241.1 coordinate 393,560, forward strand.
AGACTGTTACTCCTCTCACTTCTCTCCAGCACTTCACTTGCAGACTGTTACTCCTGACCTGAAGGGAAATTTGTCAGGCTCACTTAACTCCTTTCTCTTCACCGCAGCTAGCACGTGGTGAGGCGGGCACTCAATCAGCAGGACCTCCGGACCACCCATCACAGGCCAGGGTCAAGGACCCCTCAAATGTAGCTTAGTACGTTGGTGCTAGCTGGGCCTTTGATGGACTACAACTCCCAGCTCATCCCTCTTTCAGACCACTGACTGGCTCCCAAAACCTCCACAGTAGGGTGACCATGTGTCCCGGATTGCCCGGGACAATCCCGCATCTGGCAGGTTTGTCCCGGGTGCCGGGCAGCTTCATTCCGGGACAATACAATGTACCGGAATGAAACTGTCAGTGAGGAAACCCTGCAATAGCGCAGGCGCTCCGCTCTGCCTTCTTCTGAGACTCTGGTAACTGGTTGCTAGAGCCGCAGAGCGTCTAGCAACCAGTGACGTCAAGAAAGCCCGGCGTGCAAAGTGGGCTTCCTCCTCCGCGCCTTACAATCTCCAGAGTCCAGACTTCACCATGGACGAGGCTATCAGAAAGGGCAGCAGCTCCAATGACACTGCTGGCCCTGCACTGTGATCTCCGCTTCTGCTGTCTCCCTTCCTCCCTGCCTCATACAGCAGAGCGGACTGAAGCCGCCTCTCCCTCCTTGGCTGTGTACATCATTACACAGGAGCCGGAGGAGGGACACCGCTCTGCATTTTCCGCGCTTATCTGAGGTCTGTTGCTGTTGAAAAGCACCCCCCAGCCCCAGCACATATCCAACCCCTCCCTCCCCTACTTCCCTACAAGCACAAGTGGAGGGGGAGCTATACTCATGCAAGGGATCTGTCCTGTGGAAGGGGGGTATATACTTATATACTTAGTTAGGGGGGTCTGTCTTGAGGGGGGAGGTCTGCACTTAG
>BLSH010441241.1:394704-442859 GCA_018402905.1 Glandirana rugosa
TCTGGGGGGGTGATTCATGTCTGTGGGGTACTGAGGGGGGTCTGTACTTAGTGGGGTGTCTGTACTTAGTGGGGGGGTCTGTACAGACCCTATGCTGGTGCAGTGGGTCCTGGGTTCCTCCTGGTGCACGACAATGTCCGACCTCATGTGGCAAGTGTATGCAGCCAGTTCCTGAAGGATGAAGAAATTGATACCATTGAATGGCCCCCACGCTCGCCTGACCTAAATCCAATAGAACACCTCTGAGACATTATGTTTTGGTCCATCCAACGCCGCCAGGTTGCACCTCAATCTGTTCAGGAGCTCAGTGATGCCCTGGTCCAGATCTGGGAGGAAATACTCCAGAACACCATCCATCGTCTCATTAGGAGCATGTCCCAAGGTTGTCAGGCATGCATACAAGCATGTGGGGGCCATACAAACTACAGGTACCATTTTGAGTTGCTGCAATGAAATTTCATCAAAATGGACTAACCTGCTGCATCATTTTTTTCACTTTGATTCTCAGGGTGTCTTTGAATTCAGCCCTCTGTAGGTTGATCATTTTTATTTCCATCAAAGAATGTGGCATCCTTTCATTTCTAGCACATTACCCAGTCCATATCAGTATGGATATCCAGCATGAGATTTTTTCCATTGGGATCTAATGTGTTTTCAAAATGGCCCTTTAATTTTTTTGAGCAATGTATTTACAAAAGTTGTACATCTAAATCCTCAGTTTAACCCCTGTTTGTTAACAGTGCTTTTTTTTTGCTGGCTAGCTGGTAGATGTGCTGGGAAAATTATGTTTTTATTTTCTCCTGAGTAAGATAAGGAGCCATTTGGGGTGATAAAAAAAAAATCCTTAGATAAAGTAAAGATTCATAAAAGAATAGGGTTTTCAACAGTTAAATGCCATTTAAAATAATGGTTGCCTGCATAATTAGTGTTTATTATGTTTTTTTTTATTTTTTTATTTGATCTAGTAATTTCCATCCCATCCCACATGGCTTTTGGTTTCTCCTGCACTGTTGCTTTATTGTTGCATATTATCAAAGAGAACATCTTCAGCAAATTAATTTATGGTACCATTAAAGTTACATAATCTGTTTTTTCGCATTAAGTAATACGATTTCACCTGCACATCCAATAGATAAGAGAATGTTGCAGCAATCTACCGCAACCTAACATAAATCTAAATTATGTAGATCATAAGCAGTGTTGATTTTGTAAACTTCATATCTTTTTTGCTTCCCATTGTTTCATCTCTTTGTTCTACAGCACTCTATTAATAACACCCCGCAGCTAAAAAATATTCATGAAACTGAGAGCTGTCCAGATAAGAGAGGAGGTCATGACCCAGCCAGTGCAAGCTCATCACTGAATGGACACCAATCTGAGCATAAGAGAAAGCTTGTCAATACAACCTGATGGGAGAGAGCAAAATATCAAATTAAAACAAAAGAAAATGGAAGCTGCCCTGATCTGCCAGCAGCTTAGCCAAATATAAATACACATACAAGCAAAAACATACAACAAGCAAAGAGAATCTAACATCGAAGAGTAAAGCAAAAACACACATGTATATTACTAAGTTAGAAAGAGATATGGTATATTCCCAAAGTATGCATGTAGTCTATGCATAAAAATATCAATAAGATAACAAGGAGAGATAATCATGATTTATGAAAAGTATATGTGTGCCTAGATACATTGATGGCAAAGTTCTGCTTGTTTATTATCAAAAGCATTTTTTTGGGGAAATAGTAACTTCCAGGGAATGCTATTAAGAAAATTGGTTCAGCTCACAGCATTGCAGAACTTGGTAGTTTATTTACCTAATAAACCATTGGCAAAGAGACCAAACTTGTATTTTAAGCTACAGAACGTCAATTAAGTAATGGTACACAACAGCTAACTAGTGAAATGAGATTGCACTATAATCCTATTACCCATTCTTTGAAGGAACCACCATTGCAGACTAGCACTTAAAGCATATATAAATCCAAGAACAAAAATAAATAGAATTACAGCTTACCTGTCTTTAGATGTGGTGGCTGCATTTGTTTTCCTTTTTCAAACTTTTTCCCTTTATTATAACCTGGTAATCCAGCCATTTATACACTTCCTATCCTAGGATGACAATCGTAATGAGCAGCGTTGCCATCCTAGGATACATAGAGGTGGATTTACTAAATGCAAATAGATGATGCACTTTGCAAAGTGTAGTTGCATTCTGCAAGGACAGTTGCTCCAGAGCTTTGTAAATGAGGTAAAGCTTCACTTTGCAAAAAATACCCAATCATGTGCAAGGAAAATAAAGAAAAACTGTATTTTTGCTTGCACATGATTGGATGATGGAAGTCAGCAGAGCTTCTGCTCATTTACTAAGCTCTGTAGCAACTGCACTTGCAGCGTGTAACTGGACCTTGCAAAGTGCACAGTCTATTTGCCTTTAGTAAATCAACCCCAGAGTGTTTTAGGACTACATAACACTGTGTTAGGACTGCATAAAATCTGCCCCTCTTTCCATAAAAGGGTGAGGTGTTTTGTAGTCCATGGAGATGGAATCCGGAGGCAGAAATTACAGAACGTTATAAGCTCACAAGATTTCTGGTTAGATGAACAGCTATGCTTTTTTTGCACTTGTCAAACAGATATAATAAAACAGTTGCAGTTGTATATTTAATACACTAAAAGGAAGCAAATACACTTAAAAAGACCAGACTTCATGGCTGTCATTGTCATCCTGGCTTCACTACATTGTGGTTCACTTTTCCAGAGCAAGCACAAAGGCAGGGGTTTAGCCTTTGAGATGTTACTGGATATAATTTTATTGCAGGTCAGTGGCTTACAAGGTAGTGAAGCTAAGATTAGGATGACATCATCAGAGACAACACCTTAGCAAAGAGTCAGAAATGGCAGCTGCCATAGTTTTATCCTCAAAGGTTCACTTTAACATGGCCATACTTGCAAAAATAGTGTTGTGCAATAGGATCAGTTGTGCATCAGTTGAAACTGAATTGTAAGCCTTTAGCCAGGTCACACATCTGAGTTGATTTACTAAAGGCAAATAGAATGTGCACTTTGCAAGTGCAGTTGCACTCTATTAAGTGCAGCCGCTCCAGGGCTTAGTAAATGAGGGGAAGATCTGCTGGCTTCCATCATCCAATCATGTGCAAGCAAAAATGCTGTTTTTTTTATTTTTTTTTGCATGTGATTGGGTATTGGGAAGCTTTGCCTCAGCTCTGGAGCAATAGAACTTTGAAGAGTGCAACTGCAGAGGGGCACCGACACAGCCATTGCGGTGTTGTATATGATCCTTCCCACTGCAACACTGCAACATTGTATGATGTATAGGTCCCTTGTTTGCACAACTAGGGCTCATGTTTTATCTCTCTAATTTGTAACAAGCTCATGGAGATGCAAAAGAAAATGTGATACCTGAATAAATAAATGTATATTTTTTATAATAATTATATTTTGCACTTTTATTGCTGCCATGAAACCCTAAGAGGGGGAACTCCCATTGTCTAGTGCACGGTCTATTTGCCTTTAGTAAATCAACCCCATTTTGCCTCATGGTGGTGATTAACTTGATATTGCATGACACTGCACCCTCATAATTACTGGGAGATCACCCAATATGCATTGATTAGTAGTGCAAGTTGGGAATACTGGCTGCCATTCTTCTTCCTCATTATAGATAGAAAGCATTGCATCTGTAAATGTTAATTTTCCATTATTATTATTATACAGGATTTATATAGTGCCAAACAGTTTGAGCAGTGCTTTACAATGGTACAGTTACAATACAATTCAATACAGGAGGAACCAGAGGGTCCTGCTTGTTACACCTTACAATCTAAACACAGTAAATGATAACATTCCCCCTTATATTCTATTACTTTATTTGGAGAACAAAAGTCACAATTTTTGGTTCCAGGCATAGAAAATCACAATAGGGCATATAGCTGTATTATATTTTTATATCTGTATGTTTTATATAGGAAAATACAAAGGCATAAAATATATTGGTGAATAAAAACAGAATTTGATGAGTGATTCCTACTAATTTATCTCCAGTTAACATTTACTTTTTTTCCCCCCTCAGTTTCAAAATACAAGGATTTTTCAAGTGCTGTATTTGTAAGTGGTTTGCGCTCATGCATTAGGTTCAGGATTAACTGAATTAAGTGGTCAAACGTGTCTCAAACACTTTATTTTAGTATGACAGACTCCTGTTTTTGAAGTCTACATAGATATTTGGTTACTAAGACTGGAAGCCCATGGCTGTGTAAAGTGAACAGTAATTGCAATCAAAGTGGATTTCTCCCATCATGCCTTGTACTCTATTGAGCTCTCTTAGGATGTAATTGGAAAACAAATACAGCAACACCATCATCAGGACAGACACAAGTGCATGTCCTGAGAAAGGGCTGAGCAATAATGCGATAAGCTTTATTTCAACTGACACTCTTTATTTGTGTATAACAAAGGACACAGCTACAGCCTTTGCAATGTTATCCTGATAATTAAACCTCAAAAAGGATCATTTGGGGCATATTTCACATCCCATGGCAACTAATCGATGTTAAAGATGATTAAACATTTCCAAATTTAATTTTGTCAGAATTTTTAGAAAAATCAGGAATTATGGGTCTGCAGGGCATATTTTGCAAACTGTAGCAGGGAAAATTGTGGCCAGGAAAAGACAAGGTCACATTTTTTTTATATATGTTTGCAGGGGCAGCTTTATTATTTGAGCTTGGCAGGGAGGGTCTTGTGGTTATCTTGCAGCTGTTTATTCCCATTGTTATACTGTCAGCCGGATCACTATAGACTTGTCTGGATGGAAGGTGGGCAGCTGAGGCTCCACCTCTATCTGTGTAACGTTATTACCGTGTTCCTCATCAGTGAGTGCAATGTATGTATCTCTGGCATGACAAAAAAAAAAATCAGCAGCTCTGCCACTGCATCTCTCTTCTGTCACACAAGACAGTCTGCAGACAGGGTCATCGCTCTGCGCTCTTCATTTTCCATAGCTGTGTGTTGGGGTTAAGTATCATATCAGATCAATGTCTACTTAAGACAATCAACCTGTGTTTTGAATGTCCATCAAGCAGCAAGCGTAACACACACAATTGCCGTAAACTCAGCATTGTTCTATTGACGGTTCAGGGTTAAGCGATCCGCAAAAATGATACTGTATTTATCTACAGATAATGCATAACATCAATAACCACACTTAACTATACCAGTGCCAAAATCAATCATCTGGGGCCTTTGTGTGCTACAGAAAAAAATAGCTTCCTCTTTGCATTATCTTAAATTATGCTTATTTCTTTTCTGCTGATAAAATCCTTTTGGCATTGGCAACGCGCGCTACACTGCGGTGCTTTAAGGCTGATTTTTCTTTTTTCGCTTTATTATTATTATGCTTTCTCTTTTTTGCTTCTGAAACAATCATCAATTACCCTTATCCACCTGCACCATCTCATCTAAGTTCATTTTCAAGATGAAGTTTCCTTGTTGGATGGTGGCTGTCCAATCCTCTTTCTGTCCATCATTGGCTGCTCCAGAGCTTTCCCCAGATTGACAGTCCGAGGGTGGATCAATAATAATTATCAGGCAGCTACCACAGTGAGCTGTGAATTTCTGTGATGGGATGGTACTGCACAAACACCACCATGTCCTCCTCTTAAATATGCAGCCCTTTGCTTTTCATTTACTTAATATCCTCTCCACATTAGCGGCTAATAGTATCGCTATGGAAAAATGTCCAGAAAAGAATTATGTATATTTTATTCACAGCATTCCATTCCTGCCTACCTGAAGATATATGTAACGTGCCTTTCAGTGGTGCAGGGATACAATTGAAATGGCTGTTATTTCCTCTAGATTAGTCCTGCTTCCACGCATGCTTCATCTTCCTGTGTCGTTTGATTGATTTTGCTTAGTCTTCCATGTGAAACGAGTCATTTAGACACAAATAATTAGACCGGCTGCAAATTTAAGTAAAATTACATTAAAGTCGTGCAGTGCTGGTGCTGCTTCTTCGGTGCCGTGTTAATGTTGTTTCTCATTGAACAAAAGCAGATTGGGATAAAAATATCTCAGATGATAAATCATTTTGGTAGTGTTCTGAAAAATCATTTTAGCGCCAAGATCCGTCAAGGCTTAGAAAGTTTAAATTGATTACAAAGGGAGTAGGGCCAGTAATATCGATCTAGAAAGGATCTGCTAGAAAATCTGTATTTGTGTCAACAGTGTCACAGATTAAAAATGATTTGCCACAGTGGGAGCGATGTACTAAGCAGTGATAAGTTAGAGGTCCTTATTTTTCAAACAAGAGCTGCTTCAAGAAAGGCTGTACTAAGAGAAATATGGGGCTGTCATCACTGACCTCCTGTTGGAAATACCAGATGTCTGGCTGTTTCTGCCGCAGTATTTTGGGTCACAGACTTAAAACAAGCATGCTAGTGATGTCACAGGAAAGGTAAAACTCCTGGCCTGCATACTTGTTCCAAGTCAGAGACTTGGAAGGTATTTGGACCAACATAAGAGTCTGATCTCTTGCCTTTTCACAAGCAGAGGTTGGCAAGGGCAGGCTATGTTCTCAGTACAGGTTTGGTTTCAGTTGCCAGGTGATGGTAGTGTAGGAGGGGTATCAGTGAATTTCAATTTTTTAAAAGATGAGAAATAGTTCCCTATCTGCATCTATAACAGCATCACAAAATACATCTATAATATTTTAACTTTTCAAACTTTTCTAATGACTGTGTTCTCTCATCTCCTCAGCCTCAATTGCAAGGCTTTGAGTATTTAAGTATTAAGTATTTAAAGCGGAACTTCCGCTTTAAGTGACGGTAATCCCCTGACATGTCACAATTGGCATGTCAATTTTTTTTGGGGGAGGGACTGGGGACCCTGCTTTCAAGTGGTCCCCAGTCCCACTTCCTCTCCTGGTGCCGCAGAACCGGAAGGAAGCTCAACTGTCCCCCTCCCTCCCGGCGATCTTCTGGGACACGTCACAGGTCCCAGAAGATACATTCGCCATTCATAGTGCGCAGCGTGACTTGCGCATGTGCAGTGCGTGCCTGGCTTCAAATCCGGGCACCCACACTTGTGGTGCCAGCGCCGCACGGAGGAGGGGGAGAGGGCCAAGGTTTCAGGCCACCGCATCGCTGAAGCGTGGGACAGGTGAGTGTCTGATTATTAAAAGTCAGCAGCTACACTTTTTGTAGTTGCTGACTGTTAAAAGTATGGAACTCCACTTTAAAGTATTACTAAACCCACAACAGTAAAATCAGTCTGTATATGCAGTAAAGGATGCTTGTTATATTCACTGTGGAAACTAAGGGGTTAATCCTCTACATTGTGTAAAAAGGCTGATTGATCCTGTATGCACAGATCCTCCTTTCTTGCATTGTCTCCAAAACATGTCCGGATAAGACAGAGTTACTGGAGTCAGGCTGCACATGCTCAGTTTGGTGTGTATTGCTAGAGAATTTCCTTATTTTCTTGGGAGAGTGCATGTGATCAGCACAGGGCCAATCAGCACTGTCCAGACAGAGGGTCAGGGGTCCCAAATCGTGATAGGGCAGCTATTGCAGTATAAAAACTTCTCCTACAAGCTTTAACTAGACTCCGATAGAAGTCACAAGACTGCTATATACTGCTGATGAGAAAAGGTATTTAGCAGTTTATATTCACTAAAATAATTGTATTTCCATGTTCTGTGTACTGTGGGAGACCAGATATAGTGAATGCAGGTTTTAGGTTTAGTAACACTTTAACTTCTGTATGGATATTTCTCCCCTTTAGAGTTTCATAAATGAGTAGATGACCCAGGAAAACAATGCTTCCATGATGCTCTGATGGAATCCTCAGTGCTGCTCAAGCAAAATATGTTAATGTAGAATTTAAATCAATCATCCCCCACCCCACACTAATCATTGCCACCCTTATTGAGGAAACTAAATGCAAATACTCTAGATGTGAATCTGAAATTGCTGTCATCTGACTGCTGGATTCTTTTCATTCTCTGCAGCAGCAGCCTCCTGAGTAAAGAACAAAACAGCAGCTTCATGTTGCCCAGTGACATAGGCAGTCGTCATAAAGCTAAATGTCCAGTGATTCCAGAATACCTGTATTAGTAATCGTGAATTGAGCAAAGTTCTGTTTGCTGGAGTTTTGCTGAACAAATTAAAAAACCCTGAGAACACAGCGCCTCAAACCCTTCCATTCAAGTCTATGGGAGTCGAATCTTGTAATTTTTTCCTATCCTTGTTCAAGGCCTATTTGCAAACGTTGCAAATGTGAAAAAAGGGAATGGGTAGCTGGACCATGGAGCAATGACCATGGACATGACCAAAATACACTACAGAGCTGACACTGTGCCCATTCTATAGTGATACAATGTCATATACCACGTGAAAAAGAAAAAAAGAGGTATTAAAAGATACGTATTCACATAGGTATAAGTATAAAAATGTAAATTAGGGGGCGTATCCGGCCGAGCTCCAGCATGGGCGCTTAGCGTGTGAGCTCCGTCCGACCGCTGGGGGAAAAGCCGCTGAAAGCCGCTAAAAAAAAGGACGAAACACCGCCAGACCACAAGTTCCTGGACCAGGAACAACCCGGGAAGACACCGAGATGTCCAAACGGAGGAACGAACCGCCACACCCGCTTAAAATCCCAGAGTACTTCGCCTCTGCGATGAGAAGCTCTCCACAAGATGGCGGCGGCGTCCCCTCGGGGAAACAGGCAGGCAAGACTGACGAGCGGACACCGCAGCCAGGTAACCAGCACCGAGGGACACTTGGTGGCGGGGACACAGGGGAGAACAGTCCCACTATAAGAAGCCCAGCCAAATCTAAACCCCGCAGGGAACCTCTAGTTGAGCAGGATGAAGGAACAGACATGGAGGAAGGAGGGCCGCAAGCACATGGCGAGGGAGAGGGGCATAGCAGGGAGGACCCCATAAAAACTTTTCCTACAACAGGCCAAATTGTATCGGATGTGATGCTAAAAGAAATGCTCCTATCACTAAGAGCATCCCTGGCAGCAAACCTAGTAGGCAACATCCAGCAATGCCACAGAATAGTATTAGCACTGGGGAACAGAGTGAGCACAATGGAGGACAGGATGAGCGAATATGTCGCTCCCTTCAATTTACTTGTGGACGCACACAACGAGCACTCAGAAGATATATCATGGCTAAAGGACAAATTAGCTGACCTAGAGGACAGAAGTAGAAGGAACAATGTAAAAATAAGGGGGATACCGGAGTCTGTGCCCCCTCATCAATTGCAGCAATTTGTTTTGACCCTGTTCTCCACAATAGCACCGAACTTGTCAGCACAAGACTTAACTATAGACAGGATTCACAGGGTACCTAAACCCTCATTCCTGCCTGCAGACACTCCCAGAGACACCCTCCTGAGAGTGCATTTCTTTCATGTTAAGGAACAACTGCTAACAACCTTCAGAAAAGCTGAAACCCTCCCTGCACACTACTTCACATTACAACTATTGCCCGACCTCTCCAGGCACACTTTACAGCACAGACGCAACTTAGCGACCATCACCAAGGCGCTCAGGAACCATGCCATTCCGCACAAGTGGAAATATCCTGCCACACTGATGATAACACACAATGGAGTCTCCACTTCAGTCTCCTCCCTAGAAGAAGGTCTGGGAGCCCTACGTAAATGGGGTATACTCCCTGACCTACCACAACCTACTCAGGCATTGCAACACCCGCCCCACTCGGAGATAGAATGGCAAGTAGTCTCCAAGAAAAAATCCTCAAAGAACCGCAACAAGAGCGGCTCCAGCCACACTCAACACTCAACAAAAAAAATAAAACCCCCCCAGGTCACCAACTGGAATGTCTTCCGCTAGACACCCCTACCCTTACCGGCAAGCCCGGTATGGAGTCAAGATCGTACACCAGATCCCTTGTTCTTTTTTATTTTGTGTTATTTATTATATAAGTTCGGTTCAAGCTCATAACATTGTTCCTAACCTCTTATTCCTTCTTACGGTCCACGGCATGATGCAACAAACCCACAAGAACCCGTCCCCTAAACCAACCGCTGTATCCATCTCAAGAACTGCATTCCAACTTCACCGCAAGAAAAACAACGGCACTCTGGATCCACCTAGAGAGTTCTCCACTCTTCAAGATACCAACAGAACTGTGAGTACCTACCTGCACACCTCAGACACACCTTCCTACTCTGACAAACAATGATAACTTGCCTATCCTTGAATGCTAAGCATCTCAACCACCCGGCTAAGCGACGCTCCATGTGGGAGGACGCAGTGAGACTCAAAGCTGACATATTAAGTGTCCAAGAGACTCATTTTCGAAAGAACGCCATACCAAACTGTACACACAAGAACTACCCTACCATCTTCCTGGCTTGTGACCCAGATCACAAAAAAAAGGAGTACTTCTTGCAATTCGTGACTCTCTGGCTTTCACACTTAAAAGCTCAATACTTGATCAGGAAGGTCGCTATATTATTGTCACCTGTGACATTAACTCTCAACCCTTCACACTAGTAGCCTTATATGCACCGAATTCACGCCAACTAAGGTTTCTACGAGCACTACTCAAACGCATTGCCAATATTAGATATGGTCGCCTCCTGCTATGCGGAGACTTTAATCTAACAGTGGATCCAGCCATGGACACAACGTCACAACCTTTAGGAAGACCTGCCTCTCTACGCAACTTGCTCCATTCGGAGGACTTATATGATATATGGAGATGCCAACATGCCTCCGAGAGAGACTTTACGTTCTTCTCCCCAAGACACCAGAGCTACTCCCGCATAGACTTGTTTGTTGCGGACAGATGGCTTCTGCAACAAACTACAGAATCCAAAATCCATGACATAACGTGGTCTGACCACGCTGCTGTCTCCATTCAGATAGCAGAGAAGGGTGCCTCCCCCCCCGTCTCTATCTGGCGTTGCAATACAGAAATATTACAGAACCCCATCCAGAGAAAGTTACTAAAAGACAAACTAACAGAATTTTTCTCCATAAATGCTCCCTCAGTAAACAGCCCCTTCACAATTTGGAACGCCCACAAAGCCTATATGAGAGGCATTCTGATCCAACAAAACGCTAGAGCCAGGAAAGCCCACAATTCCAAAATCAATGCCATCACTGAAGAAATACACAAACTAGAAGAGTTGAACAAACATAAAATCTCGCCACAAATTTCAGGCTCTCTCCAAACCCTCAGAGAAGAATTGAGACTACTTCTCTTACACCGCCACAACTCTATTACGAAACACACAAAAGCAAACTACTACGCCAACGCAAACAGGGCAAACAAACTCCTTGCCAATATAATAAAGTCCAACAGAACTAAATCAAGAATTGCATACCTTACGCACCCCACACTAGGACACAAAATGACTAACCCACAAGAAATTGCAGATCAATTCGCTACCTACTATGGCAATCTCTACAACCTCAAAAATGACCCTCAAAATCCACAACCCACAGAAAAAGAGATAAACACCTTCCTACAAAAAATAAATCTTCCCTCCCTCTCTAAGCAACAACTGACCAAACTCAATGCCCCATTCACAAACAAAGAAATTGGGGACGCCATCAAATCCCTCCCAATGGGCAAATCACCGGGTCCGGATGGACTCCCCAGTGAGTACTATAAATCCTTCAACAAGATATTAGCACCCAACCTTACCACACTGTTTACTGAGGCAGCATGTGTATCCGATTTCCCCCAAGAAATGCTAAAAGCATATGTCATCACCCTACCTAAACCTGGGAAAGCCCCGACCACTCCTGCTAATTACAGACCCATATCGCTATTGAATGTCGATATAAAAATTTATGCCAAAACAATAGCCAGCCGCTTATCAGACATCATCCCGACGTTAATAAGCAACGACCAGATGGGATTCGTAAAGGGGAGGCAGACCTCCGACGCAACCAGGAAGATATTGAATATTATTCACTATGCAGAACGCACGCAAACACCTTCTCTGCTGCTCTCTATTGACGCAGAGAGGGCGTTCGATAGAGTACACTGGAAATATATGTCAATGGTCTTAACTAAATTTGGTTTTTCGGGCCATATTTTATCAGCCATCCTGGCCTTATATTCCCAGCCTATGGCCCAGGTATACACAACAGGTATGTTATCAACCCCTTTCAAGATCACTAATGGAACCAGGCAGGGGTGCCCCCTGTCCCCGACAATTTTTAACTTAATGATAGAACCCTTAGCGACAGCACTAAAATCTCATCCCCGAATATATGGCTTCCGTATAGGCCCACGTGATCACCGGATAACATTATTCGCGGATGATGTTATACTCTCCCTAACGAACCCTACAATATCACTTCCCGAAGCCTTTCGAGTCTTAAACAACTTTGGCCTGGTATCCTATTATAAGGTCAACTGCACTAAATCCCTCATTCTCAATCTTGGTGTCAAAGAGTCATCCAAACTCCTCCTTCATAAAAACCTCCCCTTCAAATGGAGTAAGCAAGGCATACCATATTTAGGCATCACCCTAAATAATAAAACTTCAGACCTCCCATTACTCAACTTCCGCCCTCTTATCCAAAGTATTGAAACACAATTGAAACAGTACGCAGCTAAAGAACTTACGTGGACAGGTAGATTAGCCTCATACAAGATGATGATATTACCCCAAATCCTTTATCTGTTTAGAGCACTACCCATCCCTATACCACTACATATCATAAATTCACTAGCCAGATCCATGAGTAAATACGTGTGGCAGGGTAAGAGAGCTAGATGCGCCCATGCAAGACTGACGGCCCACAAGCTAGCAGGAGGTGCTGGTTGGGTGGACTTAAGGGACTATTACTTAGCAATACATATGGAGCAATTAAAACACTGGTTCCAAAACAACACCCAGTTACCATGGGTAGAAATAGAGACAGCTCTATCGCCCACAAAGAGTCTCAAGGGACTTCTTATAGCTGACCTTTGGAACCCTCAAGACATCTCACCTCTTCCACTACCCACCCAGGCTGCAATTTCAGCATGGAGAGCCCTGAACTCCAAACCAACAGAGGAAAGAAGGACTCATGAGTCCATCCTTCCAATACAAACACTGGAGGAAGTCATTCCAATGCTTAGCACAACACCCTTACAGGACGCAGGCATCAGGCAAATAGGAGACCTTCTCCATGACAACAAACCCAAAAACATAAATAACCTCATGTCTGAATACCACATCCCTAAACAGCACTACTTCACATGTGCACACATATTAACCTTCCTTACCACACCCCCCCCCCCAAAAAAAATTCAATTAGCAGATATGGGAATTCTACCTCTCACATAAACCACCAAAGAGTGGTATCTCTCTTTTTTACAATGCACTAAACAACAAAAAAACGCTACACATCTCCAAAAATATGAAGAACTGGGAACTGGACCTGGGCAAAAACTTCTCTGTGGAGCAGTGGAGCTTGGCGTTCAAATCCATCTACCAAGCATCAAAATGCGTAGCTCACTGGGAAGTGACTGTAAAAATCACACACAAATGGTACTACACACCCTACAGAATTGCCAGGTTCTCGGCCTCAACGTCCGCCCAATGCTGGAGGGGCTGCTGCCGAACTGGCAACTTAGTGCATATTCTTTGGAGCTGTCCAAACCTAACGAGCTTTTGGTCACAAATTTTCAACTACATTGCAACATTAACAGGTATTATAAAAACCCCATGCCCTGAATTGGCTATCCTTAATATAAGCATAGAACAATATCTAATAACCCAGAGAACAGTAGTCACACACATTCTACTAGCAGCAAGACAAATAATCCTCCAAAAAATGGAAAACAAACATTGCACCAAATGTGTCAGAAGTGATATCCTTGGTTCACCAGAACTTTATCCACGAGTGCGCCATAGCTTACAAACTCATGCTAGGAAATGCTTTTCACAAAAAGTGGGAAATTTGGCCAAAGCTAGCTAACTAGCTAACCTCCAAAAGGACTGTACTCTGATAACCAACCAATGATTTGATAACTGTGGATTCTGTAACATTCATGCCGAACTTAATCCTCCTTACCTTCTTCTTTACCTTCCTCAGCCTCACTTCCCCTCCCCAACCCACCTCCCTCGTCCTAACCCTCTACTCACCTTCCCTCCTTTTCCCTCCCTATCTTTTGTCTAACCCACCTCTCACACACTAATGCCTCAAGCAGTCTACAACTTAATGCTATTTGTTATCGTTGAATTAGTTACTGAATTATATGTAAATGGTGGACATTCGCGTTTGCGAGATACCTAAACTTTAAGCTATTAGCACTTAAGTACAAAAACAGCCATAACTCAATAACCTATCTCCCCCCTATTGGATACAAAAGTGCTCCCAGATGGGGTATCCAGGGGAGATAGAGACCATACCTGTACAAAGAAACTCAAGAGAGTCATAGAACAAGTGCTACCTCTAATTAGACCCATGCTAGGGTCATATATGCTCGCAACCGAGAATGTCTATCCCATAATACCATAGATTAAGACAACTCTGTATGTCCACCCTAGAGGCAACTATAGGAGAAACAAACAGTAATATGGATTATGGACAACTATAAGTTTTCATATAACTGCACCACGAGCTATGTGACTGAATATACAGGAGGTGACAGACAATGTATTACCTTTGTTTCAACTTTTCTACTGTATATTAACAAAATCAATAAAAATTATTATAAAAAAAAAAAAAAAAATGTAAATTAGTAGAAAATGAATGACAACTGTGGTGCTGACAAGGCTGCTTTCATATGTGGGCTGGAAATCCGCAATCTGTAAAATATAAAGGGAAGGGAAGAACGTCAAACCTGCATAGGATAGCACAATTTAATAAGTAAGATACCATATAAAACAAATAGAACTCACAAATGGGTGAGGGGGAGAGAGAGGAGGACAGTCCGCAGTGGATTGTAATGAGCTGGGAGCTGTATGGTAGTCCTTGGTGGAGAAGAAAGCTGGCTGTGGTGGGGAGCAAGATGAGACTGGAGTCCATGCAGGGAGACAGGTGTCAAGCTGCCCCGTGTGGTCGTGATGGTTATCCAGAAATTGGATGGCCGCCCAAAGACGATGTCTAGCTCTTCATTCGGCATCCATTCTCAGGCTTGCACCATGGATCACAAGTACCTATGCATAAGAAAAAAAAGTAAACATTTTAAAAAGGCTTCAAATACAACTTTAAAAATTCACGCTGCTTGGGTGATGCTCTAAAAACCTGCATTGGAAATGGTGCAACTGTACAATGTACTACAGCAAAAGGGACATTTAGAACAAAAAACTTGAAACTTGATAACTGCCCACGGCTTCCAACACCATCTATATGCCCATGCCACCCACATCTATCTGTTTACTCCTCACCTCACTCCATCAGTCTCCTCTCGCATTACTAACTTATTAACTGACATATGAGCATGGATGTCACACCACTTCCTTAAACTAAATCTCCCTAAAACCGAGCTATTAATATTCCTCCGTACCTGTGCCCCCCTCCGTGACTTTTCCATCAAAATCAATAATTCAACCATCAATCCCTCCACTCATGCCAGGGTACTAGGTGTAATCCTAGACTCTGACCTGTCCTTTCAGCCCCAAATCCAATCGCTGTCGAAAGCTTGTAGACTTCACCTCTGTAACATCTCTAAAATATGCCCCTTTTTAACAAATGAAACCACCAAGCTCCTCATTCACTCCCTTGTTATCTCTTGCCTTGACTATTGCAACTCTCTTCTCATTGGCCTACATCTCCATAGGCTATCCCCTCTTCAGTCTATCATGAATGCTGCTGCCAGACTTATCCACCTTACCAACCACTCAGTGTCTGCTACCCCTCTCCTCCAATCCCTACACTGCTTCCCGTTCGCCCAGCGAATTAAATTCAAAATACTAACCATAACATACAAAGCCATTCACAACTCTGCCCCGAGCTACATCGCCAATCGTGTCTTCAAATATCACCCAAACCATTCTCTCGGCTCCTCTCAAGACCTCCTACTCTCACGCTCCCTTGTCTCCTCCTCCCATGCTCATCTCCAGGATTTCTCCAGAGCCTCTCCCATCCTCTGGAACTCTCTACTTCAACCTGACCAGCTAACTCCTACTCTAGCTGCCTTCAGGCAATCCCTGAAAACTCATCTCTTCAGGGGAGCCTATCATGCGTCCCACTAATCTTTTACAATGTCCATCAGCTCATTCCTCACAGTTACAAGCTTTTGTAGCACCTGCCCCCCCGCCCCCCTCCCCCATTAGATTGTAAGCTCTTCTGAGCAGGGCCCTCTTAATCCTCTTGTATTTTATTGTACTATACCTGTATTGTCCCCCTTTTTATATTGTGAAGTGCTGCATAAACTGTTGGCACTATATAAATTCTGTATAATAATAATAATAATGAAATGGATACAGACTTATCTGGCCTGCCACAGAAGATCCTGTAAGTCATGGAGCTTATCCATGAAGCACTGCACCACCATATTGAGGATGTGTGGCAGACAAGGCATACATGTGAATGTTCCCTGCTGAAGGGCAGGCAGCAGGTTTGTGCCAATGTCACACACAATCTTTCCTTAGCACAAAATTACATGGGGTTAACCACCTCTGGGTCTGCCCCTGCAGAACTGACAGAATCTCTGGCACAGTGTGGCTCCTGTCTCCCAGGAGTACCAACTGAAACACTGTGTGGCATCACTTTGCCTGGGCCATTGTGTGGCCTCTTGAATGCTTGCAGGGTACTGGTGGTTAAGTGGACAACTCATCTAAAGAGGGTGTCGAGAAAGAGAAGGAGATGGAGTTAACTGTGCTGCCACTTTCACTTGCTGTAAGGATGAGCGGTGGCACAAATAGCTACAGCAGTATTCCCTGTTCTACATGCTTCCTGGCTGTCAGCAGAGCGACCCAGTGGCCATAAAAGATTGGTACAGTTCCTGCCCATTCATGCTGGACCATGTGACTGTGGTTAGGTGAACCCTTGTGCTGACTGTGTGGTCCAGACATGTGGAAATTTTACTTTTAACATGCTGGTGGAAGGCAGTGGTGGACGTATGTGTGAATGAATGGTGGTTGGGAACCTGCCACTGCTTTACAGCACAGGCTTCAAATTCATAAAAGGTGGCTGAACCCACCAGGTGAAATGACAGGATCCGTAATGCCAGCTATTTTTCCAAATTGGCAGTGAACTGTTGAGTGTGGGCATGGCTAGGGGAATGCTTCTTCCATTCCAGCAGCTGGGGCAGAGAAATGTTTTTGATCATTACTACAGCTGGAGATGGCAGGCTGGGTTTGACAAAATCAAAGAAAGGTTGCAGCAAACACTTACCCCTACTCTGTGTGGCACTATGCTAACTCTCTTCCCAGATGGATGAGCCATAAGGTAAACCTCTGACACCACTTGAAGACATTTCGTCATTATGGAGGCTGCTGATGGAGAATCTTAAATTGTGGGGGTAGAGAAGTAAAAAGAGGAGGAGGAATGCAGTCCTTTTCCTTCAGACAGCTGACATTCAAATGCTGCTCCCATTGAGTGAGATGATGGTCAGAAGCCATGTGTCTCTTCATGCATGTGATACTCAAATTACTGATATTATTGCCACATTAGATAGCTATAGCAGAGACTGGATATTACATTGGTGTGTGCTACAACACAAATGAGCTCTAGGGAGCGGAGGTTAACTCACTAGCTTATGTTGTGCCTCTCCTCTACAGTATCTGACTTTCCTCATGTACTATATGTCGTACCCAAATACCATCAGAGACCTCATTATCAACCCCTCTCCTTATCACTAGAACAAAATTAGCAGTAGGCTGCAGCTGTAGAAACATCTCCACCAATTGGTTTTCCCTGCTTGTTGTCACCTACCTCTGTGGTACCATTGCTCTCCTCCTCTACCTAATATGCAAATTATTGCTGGGCATCCTCTTTCAGCAAGTGACAGGTAATTTTCTCAATGGTCTGTTGTTAGGCAGGATAGCCTAATTTGCATACCTTTAATGCTACATAGTGGGGATCAGTGCTTTATCAGCCACTGATGACTAGATGACACTGATGACTGATGACACTGATGAAATAAAAAGACACATGTGACCTGCCTCTAGATGCTATACCACGACAGTCACCTTGGCCTGCGCTTGACCCTTATAGCTGCATGGAAACCACTTCTGCAACTCTCTTTGGGCAACCCAGATATGATGTTGTTAATGTTTGGCTTATTCCTTACTTTTATTAGCAGCTATGGCAAGAGCTGTATGTGGGAGATATGGTGCTTGCTGCACTGGAAACTGTGGTTTTGTAGACTAAACAGCACCTCAATAAACAAAGGTGTTCCATTGCAAACAAAGAGCAGCTTTTGTGGTGTCACCAACAGCCTTACACTGCTGTTGCTGCAAAAAATACATAAATAATAAAAGCTAAGACCCTAACAAAAATAAATACTATCATAATACAGCTGAAGGACAAACAAAGTAAAATAACAAAAAAGCAAAAGAAAAAAAGAAAAACAAAACAAAAAAAACAGCAACACTAGAACATTAAAAGCAACAACTCAGGAATCACAGTGAATGCTGGTGGGCTTATTTTCCATTCTCCCTAGCCTGGCAATACACAGCACTGAATATAGTGCTGTATATAGCACTGTAGAGCTGTAGGAGCACACTACACTGCAAACTCTCTCTGCCGTACTATCAGCTGTCCTTCATACTAAACTTCCACAGACTGACAAATGGCTGCTGGCAAGAATACACAACACCCTGGAAAACATTTGATGTTATATGGAGTACATGGGGCACCTCTGTCTACCTTGTCTTTTTCTTTATTGAACAAGTTATACATTGATGCTTTGATCATTATACATGTAGACAAAACATCTGTTATATGTTTCACATCTGGGGGGTGCATGCATGGCGTGATGCGAGGCAGATGCTGCTGGAAGGAGCTCCGGCAGACATGGAGATTTAATCACCTCCCACAGGGCTATCATGCAATTTTTCCATGCAAAAAACCTCCCGTACCCCTGTGGGATGACAGGGTGTATGCCGGCCCACAATAAAAAGAAATACCAGCCGCAGAAGACCCTAACCACCTATCTCCTCCGCACCAAGGAACAGTCCGGCTTGGCTAAAAATGGCACCCAGACTCAGCATGGCACTCTGTCACCAACGGCTCCACCAGAAGCTTCACCCCAGCTACAAGAGAACTGTGAGTACCCCCCACAACTAATGAAGACTGATCTGGAGGACAGCCTAGCCTCTATGTATGATAAGCTAGCTGAGAAATTCCAGACGGAATTACATAAAATCACAAGCACACTGTCACTAGAGATCACGGCCCTGGGCAGCCGTACGGATCTCTTGGAAACTAAACATGATGAGCTTACATTAGCCCACTCAGACCTATGCAAAGATTACAAATCATTGGCTGAAAATTTCCAACAGCTCCGGTCTCAGGTCAAAGAGCTAGACAACTGCAACCGTAGGAATAACCTGCGGTTGCGGGGTATTCTAGAGACTGTGACAGACCTCACAGCAGCTGCTACCAAGCTGTTTCATTCCCTCCTTCCAGAGACTGCCATGACTGCCTTTGCCTGTGACAGAATCCATAGAGCCGAAAACCACCAGTGGATGAGCCCCTGCGTGACATTATCCTCTGCATGAAGGACTACCTTACTAAGGAGGATATTTTGTGGGCCTCAAGGAATAAAAAAAAAATGGGTCTCCCGTGCCACTTGGTGGCTGTGTGAGTGATCATTTATGTGTCTTTTATATACAATGTAATTTTTTTTTTCCTATGTTCACCACTTTTGCACATGTATGTATCAATTTTTGTGGTTCAGTATGTACTCCCTTTGCAATTGTTGATTAATGGACTCATCATGTCCCCTGGTCATGTGATGTTTTAATCAGACTAATAATAAAAACAATTTTTTAGCCTCAATTATGGCTCCCCTGTCATCTTGAATGAGTTGGTTTCCCAGTAAAGTCCCAAGGAAGGGGGTAATCTGTTTGTGTATTCACACTCAAGGAATACTACCTCAATTGATTTAGATGGAGTGAAAATCCAAATTTTCCCAGATATTTCACAGGCCACATAAGACTGCAAGCGTAAGATGAAAGAAGTTACCTCCGTACTGCAGTCAGCTCGCATTCGGTACCGTTGGGGCTTCCTGTTTAAGCTCACTGCACCCCACAATGGTACCACTTATATGGTGTACAACGTGACTGAGGGTACAGAGCTCTTGGTCAGACTGGGCCTTCTGGAACCAGATGCTGTACCTCATTACCCCTCCACTCCCAGACCTAGCCCAATTTGGGCTACACCTTCACCACGCTGTGACCAAAGGAGATGGCAACAACCTTTTTTGTGACTTCAAAGCTTAATTTCAGGTGATTATTGGCCCGCACCAGAACCATGGATCTTTGGGTTTCTTTCCAGCTTACATCTTGTTCCAAAGACTTCTTATCAAGGGTTCATTTGTTTGATAATTTAGTGCCTTTTCATGGGAGTGAATAAGCCAAATACTATAACAGATAAGTCTACAATTCATATTGCACTCCCCTAAATTTTGAGTCCCTTGTTTTACTTATCTGACACCCCAGCGTCCATGGGACTCATCGGTCAATCAACAGGAAGGCAACCTCAAACAGTAGTACCAATACTTTTACCTTTGTGCACTATGTCTCCCTGCAACAGTCACCCCCCCATTCACTCTCAGACCCAGACCGGGACAGTGCCTGGGGCAGTGTGTATTATACTGCTGCTCAACCCACTATTGCGGATTACCCTGGCCCCCTCTTGTGGATGTCGGACATTCTCGTCCGGTGTTGATAAATTTCTGGTCAGGCGGATTGTTCTTCCCTGATCCCCACACTCAAAGTTGGTTTATGAGTGCAAAGTTTTCACACTCTTTGTTCAAATTTTTTATGTTAGTTTTAAGGTTCAGAAGATCTGTTAAGTTACAACTTACTCAGAGTACACTATATCTCAGAGACTATGTGTACAAGTGTCAGAGGTTGTTTTGCTTTAGCTACAGGAATATGGATATGGCGACTCCAAGTGCAAACCCTACCCAGGGCAATTTTCACGTTCCTAAACAGAACCCCTACTATCCCCATGCTTTTTTTAGGATGATTTCTCATGGCCATTAAAATAATATCACACAACGTGCAAGGCTTCAATCTACCTCAAAAATGTAGGAAAGATTTCCATCACGACAAGAACCTCAGAGCTGATATTCTCCTATTACAGGAGACACATTTTTCCTCACTAAATCACCCACATTTCTTTGATAAATCCTTTAAACAATTCTATTGTACAACCCATACCAGCAAATCATGTGGAGTGGCCATATTCATTTGAAACTCTATATTATTTGATGTACAACATATGTATAAAGATCCCTATAGCAGATTTATAATTTTGCAAGTCAAAATTCAGGGCAGAGGTATAACCATAGCATCATTTTATGCCCCAAATGATGCTCAAGCCACATTCTTCAAACACTTCTTCACTACCGTAGATAGATACCTTTCCCCTCACTTAATTGTAGGAGGTGATTTCAATCTCACTGCACGTCCAGTCCTAGACAGAAGCAGCGTTACTCCCTCATCCAAGGCTTTTCCAAAATCGATTGTAAGCGGGTTGAACTCTCTGCAACTAATTGATGCCTGGCGAGCACATAATGTAGGCTCTAAATACTACACATTTTACTCTAACCCACACGATAGCTACGCTTGTCTAGATTACATTTTTTGTACCCCAACCACGCTAACAACCTCGAGGGTGGCGGACATTCGTGTGTACTTGGTCAGACCACCATATGGTAACTCTCTCCATTAGAGGAGTAGGCCTTAAACCCACATCTCATTCCTGGATGCTCAATGATTCATTATTGACGGATCCCTCTAATATTGAGGCCTTATCAAAACATCTTGAAAATTACTTCTCAGAGAATCAGCTCCCTGAAACATCTCCAACCAAACTATCAACAGCCCATAAGGCTGTGATGCGGTGCCACCTAATCAATTTAGGGACCAAAAAACACAGAGCCAAATTATCTGACCTACACTTGCGTACAATCATTACAACCATTCCCCTTCTCCTGAACTTCTTCAACAAATTAAGTCCAAAAAATGGGCACTGGATCTTCATTTATTAGAAGGCACTGAAAAAGCCTTGCGATGGTCAAAAGCGAATGTTATGCTCTTCAGTAACTCTGCTTTCACCATATTTGCAAGAAAGCTGCACCACACAGTGAAGCCCCTCATACATATAAATTGTGCAACTCTGCAGGCAATTTGGTTTTGCACCCAAATGACATGACAATAATTTATGTAGACTATTATCAACAACTGTACTCCACACCACAAGCGTCCTTAGACCCGGATTCTCTGCCCTAGTTTTCCAACTTAAACCTACCCACTCTATCCAGCCAGCAACTAGACATTTTGAATGCCCCGTGTACATGTAAAGAAATTGAAACTATAATTAAATCCCTTAAGTCCTCCACAGCCCCTGGCCCAGACGGCTATTCCACATCCTAAAAAAATTCTCATCCATTTTAACCCCAAGATTAGTGGCCCTTTATAACTAAATTTTACAAGGTAATCATTTCCCCCCAGAGATGATGTTAGCCAACATGTCTCTTTTTCCAAAACCACATAAAGATCACTCCCTCCCTCAAAATGTTTGCCCCATTTCTGTCATCAACACTGATTTGAAAATTTTTGGTAGGTAGCTGGCAGACAGACTAGCTTCAGTTATCACCGCCCTGATTTCACCTGACCAAACTGAGTTAATCCCAGGCAGACAGATCACTGACAATCTACACCTGGCAATGAACATTATTCAGGATGCTAACTTACACTCTAAACAAGTTCTTTTCCTGAGCTTAGATATACAGTATCTCACAAAAGTGAGTACACCCCTCACATTTTTGTAAATATTTTATTAAATCTTTTCATGTGAAAACACTGAATAAATGACACTTTGCTACAATGTAAAGTAGTGAGTGTACAGCTTGTATAACAGTGTAAATTTTCTGTCCCCTCAAAATAACTCAATGCCATTAATGTCTAAACTGCTGGCAACAAAAGTGAGTACACCCCTAAGTGAAAATGTCCAAATTGAGCCCAAAGTGTCAATATTTTGGGCGGCCACCATTATTTTCCAGCACTGCCTTAACCCTCTTGGGCATGGAGTTCACCAGAGCTTCACAGGTTGCCACTGGAGTCCGCTTCCACTCCTCCATGACTACATCATGGAGCTGGTGGATGTTAGAGACCTTGCACTCCTCCATTTGAGGATGCCCCACAGATGCTCATTAGGGTTTAGTTTTGGAGACATGCTTGGCCAGTCCATCACCTTTACCCTCAGCTTCTTTAGCAAAGCAGCAGTCATCTTGGAGGTGTGTTTGGGGTCGTTATCATATTGGAATACTGCCCTGCGGCCCAGTTTCCGAAGGGAGGGGATCATGCTCTGCTTCAGTATGTCACAGTACATGTTGGCATTGATGGTTCCCTCTATGAACTGTAGCTCCTCAGTGCTGGTAGCACTCATGCAGCCCCAGACCATGACACTCCTACCACTATGCTTGACTGTAGGCAAGACACACTTGTCTTTGTACTCCTTACCTGGTTGCTACGAAACACGATTGACACCATCTGAACCAAATAAGTTTATCTTGGTCTCATCAGATCACAGGACATGGTTCCAGGAATCCATGTCCTTAGTCTGCTTGTCTTCAGCAAACTGTTTGTGGGCTTTCTTGTGCATCATCTTTAGAAGAGGCTTCCTTCTGGGATGACAGCCATGCAGACCCATTTGATGCAGTGTGCGGCATATGGTCTGAGCACTAACAGGCTGACCCCCGCCCCCACCCCTTGAACCTCTGCAGCAATGCTGGCAGCACTCATATGTCTATTTCCCAAAGACAACCTCTGGATATGATGCTGAGCATGTGCACTCAACTTCTTTGGTTGATCATGGCAATGCCTGTTCTGAGTGGAACCTGTCCTGTTAAACCACTGTATGGTCTTTGCCACCATGCTGCAGCTCAGTTTTAGGGTCTTGGCAATCTTCTTATAGCCTAGGCCATCTTTATGTAGAGCAACAATTCTTTTCTTCAGATCCTCAGAGAGATGTTGTTTGCTATAAAGTGGCATGTTGAACTTCCAGTGACCAGTATGAGAGAGTGAGTGCAATAACACCAAATTTATCACACCTGCTCCCCATTCACACCTGAGACCTTGTAACACTAATGAGTCGCATGACACCTGGGAGGGAAAATGGCTAATTGGGCCAAATTTGGACATTTTCACTTAGGGGTGTACTCACTTTTGTTGCCAGCGGTTTAGGCATTAATGGCTGTGCATTGAGTTATTTTGAGGGGACAGAAAATGTACACTGTTATACAAACTGTACACTCAGTACTTTAAATTGTAGCAAAGTGTTATTTATTCAGTGTTTTCACATGAAAAGATTTAATAAAATATTTACAAAAATGTGAGGGGTGTACTCACTTTTGTGAGATACTGTACATAAAGCGTTTGATAGTGTCAGTTGGTCATATCTGCACTCTCTGTTGCCTACTGCCCAGGTTCGGTATCACAGGTAATTTCCTGAAAGGTTTTCATGCCCTATACCAATCTCCACAGACCTGCATAAACTACCATGTAATAACTCCCATTTCTTCCCATTAAAGAGGGGCACCAGACAAGGATGCCCCCTATCCCCCCTCCTATTTGCCTTAGCCATAGAGCCCCTGTCTAGAGCAATATCAGAGAACACTAACATCCAAGGCTATCGCAAAGGGGCAGGAGAATTCAAATTGAGTCTTTACGTGGACAATGTCCTTATGTTTTTATCAAACCCCTTGACTGCGCTACCCAATCTAACCTCTCTCCTAGACTCCTTCAAAACAATTTCTGGTTTGGGAGTTAATCTGGCCAAATATACTGCCATGCCATACCCAAAAACCTTGCCACCTCCCTACAACAGCATCTCTCCTTCACTTGGTGTACACAATCATTCCGCTACCTAGGAATTCAATTAACTCCTTCCTTTCAGACCCTATTCAACACCAACTATCAGCCCATCATTTCTCATATTAAAACTCTCCTACGAATGTGGACCAACTACCATATCTCATTTTTGGGCAGGGTTACCGCAATAAAAATGGCGATCCTTCCCAAGATCCTTTTCTTTGTCAGAGCTCTCCCTTTATATGTTCCCAAAAATATATAGAAACCATTCAATAGAGGTTAATAAGTTCATATGGCACTCTAAACCACCAATGTTTCATAAATCCCTACTACATAGGCCCCAATCTCTTTGCAGTCTCGGCCTTCCAAACCTATGGCGATATTACATGACATGGAGGCTTACGCAAACTGCACAAAAGCACACCCCTGCTACAGATATCCCTTTGCTAAAGTTTGAAACATTGTCGGTACACCCATATCACCTCCCAGGGTTGCTGTGGTCCAGATCCATTTGGCCCAGCCACATAGCCTCACTTAATAATATTATCTACCAATCACTCTACCTCTTGTCGTTATACCATAATAAATATAAATTGAGATCTCGTCACTCTCCCCTTTACACGTTTTTAAGTGAGCCAGATTTCCCCCAGCTCACAATGAAAGAAACCATTTTCAGGTATGGAGCTCTATTGGTATGACCACTTTTAAATCTTTCAAAGTAGACACACCGTTCAAATCTTTCTCCCAACTTCAAATAGAATTTGGTTTATCCCCCTCAGATCAATTAACCTACACACAGATCCAACATTTTTTCTACAGCAGAACACCTCTGGATTCCTGAATCCAGGGTTCCCTGTATGAACACAAATGTGTAAGAACTTCCAGGGAAAAAGGTATTATCTCTCAAATCTATAGATACCTTAATGAACTCACACTCACAGAGAAATCAAAACCAATGACCACATGGGAGACAGATACCGGTCTCACTTTTGCACCAATCCAATGGAAAGAGATGCTAGAAAATATGCTTAAAAGCACCAAAGCACTCTCAATCCGTGAAACAGCTATTAAACTTCATACCAGGTGGTATTTGACTCCTACTAAACTCCACTCTTTCTACCCTACAGTTTCACCCCTGTCCTTTCATGGTTGCCTGGACACAGGAACCTTTATACATATCTTTTGGAGCTGCAAGCATCTTAAACCTATTTGGCAACAAGCAGCCATCTTGATCTCCTCTATCGCAGGTCAAGCGATCAAACTAACAGCACAGTTGTGCCTCTTTTTTTCCACAATCCCAGATGTTTCCATCCAATGTGTCAGGTTAAATACACACACTCTTTGTGGCCATACACTGGTCTACTGCACTTAATTGGTGCTCTCCCACTACATCATGGTCCCAAGTGTTGGCCAGGATGGAGATGATTAAACTTACAGAAAGAATTCATCATACCCTATACCAGGGGTAGGGAACCTGCGGCTCTCCAGCTGTTGTAGAACTACATTTCCCATCATGCTTCTGGGAGTATTGTATCCAGCAGCCTTGCAATGCCTCATGGGAAATGTAGTTCTACAACAGCTGGAGAGCCGCAGGTTGCCTACCCCTGCCCTATACGACCCCATGCATATATTTGACAAGAAATGGAGATGCTGGGATATTCCCCTCTTGCAATCTCTTCCATAACTGGGTATATAGACTAAAACATGAATATCTTGTTAATCTGTCAAGCAATTTGTATTGGATGCAAACAATGCCTTTCTCACCCTTGATATGATCACTTTTGCTCTATATCTATTTATGGTATTTTTTGATCAATATAGACTATCCTGTTTGCTATACTCTGTATTCAACTTGATCTTCCAATAAAAACGTTTGTAAAAGTAAATGTTTCACATCTATTTTCTGTAAATGATCGAAGGCATACTTTCTTGTAATTGTTTGCTTATCTTATTTGAAAACCTAAATAAATATTGAAAAAGAATGTTTTCTGGTGTGTAAAAAAATTACATAAATCAGTAGTTTTTAGCTTAACTTCAGAGTGGAGCCCAGATGAAGGCTCTTTTGTGCTGGTTCCTATTTCCAAGCAGCATTGATGGCCTCCTACTATTATGTACCGCAGCAAGGATAAATTGAGCATGGTGTCACACTGGAAAGTCGGACCGCTGCTCTCACACACAATGCAGTGGCCTGGGTCTCCAGCATCCTGACATTCCCTTATGCACACTGTTCCATTTAACAGTGCTCACACTCACCTTGTTAATTGTAGCAGTGTGCAGGGGCAATTGATGATTCAAAATAATCAAGAAGAAGAAAGAAGCCACTCTCCATTTTAAAAGCCCCGTGTGTAGATTTTATTGACGCATCCAATACATGGATTGTCCACCTGCCCATTCAAACTCTAAAGTGTTTGACTCTTTACAGAGACTAATCTTAGAAGAAGGATGACCGGGTGAGAGAACACTTATATTACAATCTAGCACCATACACATGTGTCTCATAAAACCTTCTTTACAACCTTTGTTACAAAAGGGATAGATGACTCCTCCACAGGGCATATTCCTAATGCACCTAATTGTGTGAACCACAGGAAGTCAGCACCCATTATCAGAGGAGTCCTGGGTATGCATGCCTGTAGTGGAGGAATATAGCTTGTAACTTATTGATGATTCATGCTGCAGTGCAACCATAAGGCCATACTTTGCACATTATATATTAGGTGTACACATACTGGCCCATTCACTAGCTGACCACAGGTGAAATGAACTAGTAGATGTCAATGAGTGATCTATCGCTCTGGTTTCTTGAGTGATGTATTCTTCAGTGATGCATTTTACAGTACAGTTACTAATATTTTAGTGATACCTGTTTAGTGTGTATTCTTCAATTAAAATGTGGTTACATAAAGTTTAGTTAAAGCTCAGCATTCATAGCATTCATATTCTAGCTTTTAATGAAAATGAATAAAGTTAGAAGAGGCATTAACAAGAGAGTTTCTTGGCACTTACACAACCTTTTATACTAAAAACCCGGTTCAGGACCTGCCTGTAATTCTATGTGTGATGGGCTTCAGGTCAGCGTTTTCATGGTTTCACTATATGTTGCTGTCAGTGTGATTGGCAGTTTTATTAGTAAAGACAGAATTTATCTTCACTTCTCTAAAAAGGGTCATCTAATCTTTAAGTCAGCTTTGTTCAGACAATTTTATATATTTTGTAAATCCACACAATTCAAAAAAAAATGTATATAAATTTATGAAAAAAAGTGAGTTTAAAATTCACAGAATTTATTGCACAGTTGCATGATACACGATGTCATTGTTGACCAGATACTGACAAAAGTTGATCTTAAAATAGCCCACAAATTCTGCAGTTTATCTTTAAAATTTAGACAGCATTTATTTTGGTTATGAAGGAAACTGGTGCATAGTAAATCCATTTAAAGCAAGCAACCTTTTAATTAAAATAAAATTTCAAAAGCCTGTAAAAGAAGAGAGCAAATGCGTACGTTGCTTGCTATCCACACTACCAGAACAGGGAAAGAGGAAAAGGAAAGGTAAGTATTCACCCTCATCTTTTACAGGCATACCCATGTCAGTTGTTTTTATTTTGAATAAAACAGGAACTTTAAGAAGTGCTATTAAAAAGATATTTGTAAAATACAAACCAAAGCAAAACAACAAAATCAACGATTTGGGGAAAGAACAAATTGCAAATAGCACTTTATACTGTATGTACAACATACTTATACTGCAGATGTTTGTCTGCAATTGCACATATCCTGAATTATACTTATTTTTCATTATATGGGTCCACCAGCCTTGATTTAAGCAGGGAGGGTTTTCACTTCCTGACTGATTCTTTCTTTGTCTGAAGTTCATGCGTGCTCTGAAGAACAGATTTAGAATATACAGTAAATTAATTTACCTGGCCAGCAGACCAAGTTCTCATGGGGTTCCCACCTAGTCTACTAGAGGTGGGCTAATATTGAAAAATCAAAGCATATTTATCATGATAGAATACAGGACGGCAATTATTTCTAAAATTCTACTGCATTTCTAGCAATCTGCTCAAAACTTTTTGAAACCAATAGGGTATCTATGTGGCCAAACCATTTGATTTCAGCAGTTCTTCAGTAGAGTATTTATGGGTTTCCCATAAATACTAGAGTAGGAAACTTCAAATCTATATGTGAAATACAATCACAGAAATGTTGAACAACATGTATGTAAAATATGAAAGTTACATTAAAATGTACTTTTGGGTAAATGGTACAGTAAAAATGTAGGCTGTTTACTACTTTACTAGAATGCACAATTATACTAGAACTTCTGGCTGGAACAGTGTCCCATCCTCAGTGTCAGTGGGAGAAGATGAGCCTCAATAATCAGCCGTAACTCTTGCAGTATTTGTCTTGGA
Organism: Glandirana rugosa; assembly: GCA_018402905.1. Taxonomy (NCBI): domain Eukaryota; kingdom Metazoa; phylum Chordata; class Amphibia; order Anura; family Ranidae; genus Glandirana; species Glandirana rugosa. The sequence continues at coordinate 424,128 of BLSH010441241.1, forward strand.
TGTCAGTTGGATTTTGAAGGGAGTAACCATGAGAAAGATAACTGAACCCAGTAATATTGCTGCATGTGTTTTGAAGGGCTGTAGTATTTACAAATTTATTTACAATCTCGATCCCTTTCTATGCTATGCTCACTTTTGGAGAGACAGGGTAAAATGAAAAGGTCATGTATCTGTACCTATGTAAAAAGTGATCTCAAAGTGGGTGTGAAAGAGAACCTTGAGGATGGAGAGTATGATGGGGCTGAAGCATTAGACCTCGTGCACACTGGATGTTTTTACAGCTGCTCTTTTGGGCTTCATGGTTTTTTTTCTACAGCCAGTAAACTCCACAGCATGCTATCCTATGTATCCATGCCTACATAGGCTTTAATCAGCGTTTTTGGCAGGGGTGTTTTTTGGCAGGAAAAAACCCCAGAACTACTGTGAAGAGGAGTTTTTCAGCTGTAAAAACACTCTAAAAAACTCTGAAAAATGCTAATGCAAAAATACTGCAAAATATGGCAAAACCTTGTGTTTTTATTGTGCCATTCTACAGCTAAATCTACTGATGTTTTTATAACATCCAGTGTGCACGAGGCCTTATGGGTGGAGCGGCATATGGGTTTGTATACTTCAAAGTTAATTCTTGGATATTGTTACAGGCCACCCAGTATTAATGAGGTGGAGGCTCAGTTCCCTGCACTGATAGATAGGGCTTCACAATCTGGGACAATGATAATTATGGGGGATTTTACCTGACCTGAAATTGACTGGAGTAATGGCACTGCTGGAACAGTAACAGGACAGAAATGTGTAAACCCATTACAAGACAATTTTATGGTAGTCATTTATAGCCCCAACTAGAAAGGATACTCTGCTAGATCTGTTACTCTCAAACATTGTGGAAATTTATACTAATGTTCATATAAAAGGACATCTGGGTAACAGCAAACATAACATGATTTAATTTAATGTTAGCGGTAAACAACAAGCTCATACTGGATAAAAAAACCTTAATTTTAGGAGACCAAATTTTCCAAAGCTGAGGGCTGCTTTTCAAGATTTAGACTAGGAGAGAATGTTGTCATTAAGGAACACAACAGAAATGGGAATGATTCAAATCAACGAAAGAAAAGGGAAATGTATTAAATACCTTCTTCAGCTATGTGTATACAATGGAAAATGGGACAGCTTAATAAGGATGGAACTGACATAGTCCCAAATGATCCAAAAAGCCTCATATGGTTCAGAAAAAATAAAGGTGAATAAAGCACCTGGACCAGATAACTTACACCCAACAAAGAGTTGAGTACTGTTTTTTTCAAAGCCATTGCTTCTAATTTTTAGAAACTCTTTAATGATTGGCATGGTACTGCTGGTTCAGTGTAAAGCCAATGCAGTGCCTATATTTATAAAAGGGATCAACGTTTTAATCAATTACCTACAGACCCATTGGTTTAACCACAGTTGGGAAGATATTCATGAGTTTAATATAGGACCACATAGAAGAGTTTTTGCTAGAACGTAAGCAAAAAGTTTGAAAAAGTTTGGCTGTGGATAAGGTATACTTGGGTTTGGAAAGCATTTGACATGGTCCCCCATACTCAGCTAATGTATAAATTAATTTATGATAATAATGATTCATACACTGAATGGTCTAAGGTTATTAGTGGTGGTCCTCAAGGTTCAATGAAGGGACCCTTTTTATAAAGTATATAGAGTTTTGGATTAAAAGTACCATTTCAGTGTTTGCAGATGACACCAAGCTATGCAGCAGATCAATGTCTTTACAGGATGTCTTCAACCTACAAGCCAACTTCAATGCACTATTTAATTGTGCTTCTATGTGACAAATGTTCATAAATGTTAAGTTATGCACATGGAGGGTAAAAACATGCATTCATCATACATTCTAGGAAAAGGACAGCTGGGGGAGTCAAGGGTTAAAAAGGATATGGTATTTCTGGTAGACCATAGGCTTAAAACTAGCATGCAATGCCAAGCTGCAGTTTCTAAACCTAACAAAATACTTTCTTGCATTAACCACTTGAAGCCTGTGCTATAGCCGAAAGACAGCTACAAAGAGGGCTTAAATTGCCGGGAGGGTGTACATGGACAACCTCCCATGCTCGCGCTGCCCATGCACCCCCTGTAGGTCCTTGGGACTTGGCTGATCACAGAGCCGAGAAAACAGAGTAAAGGGCTGACAACGTCAGGAGAAAAAACAAGCCAATTACAGACTCATGTAAAAGGGACATCGGTTCCACTCTCCAACAGCCACTGCTGCTAAGCAGTGCCCTCCAGTGCCACCTACCAGTGCCTCCCAGTGCCACCTACCAGTGCCCATCAGTACTGCTAAGCAGTGTCCATCAGTGCCACCTACCTGTGCCCTCCAGTGCCGCTTAGCAGTGCCCATCAGTGCTGCCAATCAGTGCGTATCAGTGCTACCTACCAGTGCCCATCAATGCCACCCATCAGTGCCACCTATTAGTGCATCCTCATCAGTGCCTCCTGACCAGTGCTGTCTCATCAGTGCCCGTCAGTGCCATCTATCAGTGCCCATCAGTGCCACTTATCAGTGCAGCCTATCAGTGCCCATCAGTGCAGCCTCATCAGCACACATCAATGAAGGAGAAAAATTACCTGTTTGCAAAACTTTATAACAAACTATGAAAATGTTTTTTGTTCTTTTCAAAATGTTCAGTCTTTTTTTGTTTAGCAAAAAATAATAAAACCCAGTAGGGATTAAATACCACCAAAAGAAAGCTCTATTTGTGTGAATAAAATGATAAACATTTCATATGGGTACAGTATAGCAGACAGTGCTGAAAGCTGAAAATTGGCCTGTGCTCGAATGGTTATAAGTAACTATGTAAGTGCCCAGTAAGCAAGTGGTTAAAAAAGTATAGACTCCAAACAGAGAGAGACATCATTTTACCCCTGTACACATCATTAGTAGGACCTCATCTGGAATATGCAGTTCAGTTTTGGGCTCCAGTTCACGAAAAGGATATTGGGAAACTGGAGAAAGACAACCAAACTGATAAAAGGCATGGAGGACTCAGCTATGAAGAAAGATTAGCTGAACTGAATTTTTTTTCTCTTGAGAAGAGATGATTAAGGGGGGGGATATGATCAGCAAGTATAAATACAGATTGGATATTATTTGTAAAGTCACATCTATTATGTTCTTTTATCCTAGTTGTTTTAGAAACATATTAAATATAGTGTGCGTGTGTGTTTTTTAATTATAAAGCTAAATACCTTCTTTGCCCAGCTCTGCTGTGTGGTCACATGTCCTCTCCCTGCTCTCCTTCCCAATTTAAGGAGTACAGAGGGAGTGGCTGAGTTTCCCCCTGTGACGTATGCAAGCTAGCAGAGGGATGACATGTGACCACATAGCTGCCCTGGGCAAAGAAGATATTTTGTTTTATAATTTAAAAAAAATACACACACTGTACTTAATATTTTCCTGAAACAAAGAGGATAAAAGTATATAAAATATGTTACTTTATACTTTACCAAAGCGGAGGAGCAGCTGCAGCAGAATGCTCAATCAAGGCAGGAAGAGAGGGGAGGGGAGGAGAAGAGATCAGCTTCACAGCTCACCCACAGACTATGGAAATGACAGGGGCAGGGGGAGATGCAGAGATGCTGAGGAGAGAGCAGGATGATAGAGGCACATAATCTGACCATGCTATTCAGGATTAGCATGCATGATAAGCATGGTCATTACACACAGGGGAAAACAGGAACAGATAGGATCAAAAAGGTATTGTACAACCTAGAAAGGCAAAAGCACTGTGCTGTATCTCGTGCCTTAAAGGGATAAGAGTATTTTTTTTAGGGTTGCAACCAAAACTGTAAAAATGTGACTCCCCCAAGAATTAGTTTTGTTTTACAAAAGAGCTGGATGCATTCCTAAATGTACAAAATATGACTGAATACTAACAGTTATATGTAATAACACAAGAGGTAGTTGATCCAAGGAGTATCCGATTGCCTCCTGGGGGATCAGTAAGTAATGTTTTCTCTTCTGGAGCAAGTTGGATCATGCTTTATTGGTGTGTTTTGCTGCATCAACTGTGTTTATAGGATTGTATATACTGTATGAAGGATTCTATTCGTTTTTTTTTCTATTGGTTGAACTAGATAGACATCTGTCTTCTTTCAACCTGATTAACTATGTAAGCTCCAGCAAGAGTCTGTTCCCAGTCTGAAGACATCAAAAATTCCCTGTGCCTAGGAAATCTATTAGTTCCTGTTTGAATGACTATCATCCTATTGTACTTATGCCAGTTATAATGATGTGCTTTCAAAAATGGGTCTTACAGTATAATAAAGAAGATGAACCAGTAGGGTTGGATACGTTTCAGTTTGCATTTCGGTCAAATAGGTCAGTCAAATATGTGATTGCTTTAGCCCTCCATACTTCCCTTACCCACCTTGAGGGAAACAATTATTATTTCCAATTGCTGTTTGTGGACTTCAATGAAACTTGTTTAAAAGCTTACTGTTTGAGCGTGGGGTCCTCACTCTGCCATTCGATTTTGGATTTTTGATAAATAGACTGCAGGTAGTTGGTGAGCAGTAGAGTTGAGCGAACAACTGGACGTTCGGGTTCTGCGGGTCCGAACGAACTTTGGGAAAAAGTCCGGGTTTGGCACCGAACGTTGCCCGAACGTTATCCCGGACCCCGAACCCCATTGAAGTCAATGGGGACCTGAACTTTTAGGGACAAAAATGGCTGTAACAATGTCCTGGCAAGTGCTAGAGGGCTGCAAAAGGAAGTAAAAAGGGGGTAAGAGTAGGGCAAGTGCCCTACAAAAAAATGGGGATAGGGAAAATAAATTAAAATCAAATAAACTAGGAGATGATTTTTGAACAATAATGTGTCACTTACAGCTGCAGCTAGAACCTCTCCCTTTAGAACTAGGAGATGATTTTTGAACAATAATCTGTCCCTCTAAGCAGAAGCCTCTACCTAGTGCAGTCAGATCGCTCAAAGCAGCAGTATGTGAAATCTTAAATTACTCCCACAATCTGATCGTTGTGTACGATCCCACAATCTGATCGTTGTGTACGATCGTGTTAGGCAGGGTTTGATCTGCAATGTGTCACTCAAAGCAGCAGTATGTGAAATCTCAAATTACTCCCACAATCTGATCGTTGTGTACGATCAAATCGATCATTGTGTTAGGCAGGGTTTGATCTGCAATCTGTCACTCAAAGCAGCACTATGTGAAATCTCGATTCTCAAATTTCTGTAATCTGTCCCTCAGAGCAACAGTAGTAGTAATCTCAGGATGCAGGATCAGATGTTAAAATGTCTGCAATCTGTCCCTCACAAAAACGCTGGCAGCTTCCTCTCCCTACACTATTCAGAGTGCATGTGACTGCAGCATCAAGTGACTCCAGCTTATATAGAGGCTGGGTCACATGGTGCACTGGCCAATCACAGCCATGCCATTAGTAGGCATGGATGTAATGGCTTCTAAGGGCAAACCAGTGAAACGCTTGTTGATTGGCTGCCCTGCGGCTATTCAACATGCATGATCAACTACCAGAACCTGAACGTTTTTTGAAACGTTCGTGTTCGGGTCCGGGTCCCGGACACCCCGAAGTTCGGTACGGACCCGAACGTTACAGTCCGGGATTCGCTCAACACTAGTGAGCAGTTTTCTTCCATGTTGTTTTTTTACCTTTTTATTCAATATGTTTATTGATTTATAAAAAAGTACAACAGAAGAAAGACATTTGGGTTACAAAGGAGATAAGCAATATGACCAAGAGGCCAACGCGTGCACAAATAATATATCCAAAACATATTTGGTAATCAAAAATTGCTAATCAGCTAACCAATAGTAGCTGTCTCAAACTGACCCATATTAACCGAAGCACAATGTTAGGACACGGATAAGCACATAAACTTACAGGATATAGTAGAGGGTCGCAATTACTGGATAAAAGTATCCATTTATTAGCTGAACCTGTGGACAGTTCATTAAAGTACCCAAATTTCCTTTAAGCAAGCAAAGAAGAGAAAAGAATAGGAGAAGAACAGGGGGAAGCAGAGGGGATAGAAGGGTAAGTTCCTAGGGGTTCACTGAGTAGCCGCATAACAGGAATGATTCCTTCTTAAGGGGCCAAGAGTCGTCAGTTGGGGAGCAAGAATGAAGTACCAAAGTGAGGGGGGAGATAGTGGTCTACCCATGACTGCCCAACTTTAGTGTATTTTGGAATCTGTCATGCAATATTACCTCAATGTTTGCATAGATCAGGGTTTTTGTCACTCTATTCATAGAGAGGGGGATGTCCACGTTTTCGCTATAGTTTGTTTGGCTGCTGTTACAACCTGCTGTAATAACTTATATTGAGCTGTCAAAATATTTTCCAGTTGTTGGTGCAATAGAGCTATTAGTGGGTCGGGCAGAGCGGTGTTGAGAGCAATTTAGATAGAATCGAAAAAAGCCTCTGTCTTTTCATGTTATTTTTAAGTACATATACTGCACAGGGTTAAGCCCGCTATTATTCACCTTGTATACCTCTGACTGTATTTCTTGCTACAATGGAAATTACGGCAATACATTCTGAGGTGATGCTGCTATTACAAATGATGGTGAGTAGGCAAAAATAGAGAATTTGTGGGAATGGTGCAGAAAAAAATGATTTTCAGTAAAAAGTAAAACTAAGGATTTTAGAAGGAGGGGCATTATTTTGTTGGTTGTAGATGTAGAAGTGCTCAGGATGGTGAATAATTTTAAGTTTTGGGAACAATAATTACAAATGAGCTGTCATGGTCTGCACATATATCCATTTTGATGGGAAAGGCATAGCAGCAATTGTATTTTTAAGGCAACTGTAACAGGAAGTCCTGCTAGCTTTTTATAGGGGTGCAATAGAAAGTATTGAGACACAGCAAGCTAATTTGTTGCTGGGCATTCTATGGTCCAGGACATTAGTGTAGTGCATTAGTGTAGTGCAGAGGGTAATATAAACTGCACAAAATATTATCGATATTAAGCTGCCAGGTATTAAAGTGTTACTAAACCCACATCAGTAAATCAGTCTGTATATGCAGTAAAGCATGCTTATTATACTCACTTTGGAACCTAACGGGTTAAATCTCCAAATTTTGTAAAAAGGCTGTTTGATCCTGTCTTTTCTGATCCTCCCCTTTTTCAACTGTCCCCTAACCATTTCCTGATAAGACAGAGCCTTTGGAGTCATTCTGCACATGCTCAGTTTGGTGTGTATTGCAAGAGAGTTTTTTTTCTTGGGAGGGTGCATGTGATCAGAACAGGGTCAATCAGCACTGTCCAGACAGAGGGTCAGGGGTCCTGCAGCCTCATAGGACAATCAGAGTATAATGATAAAACCCCTCCTACAAGCATTAGGCTCACACTGGTGTGACATACACTCCAACTTTGGGAGCACATATTGCATGACAAGTACAGATCAGTGGTTCCCTATGAGAGCTATCTTAAATGGCCTGACTTTAGAAAAGGTTCCTGCACTACTTTGGTCCAACTTTGGTCTGTTTTCAGATCATTCAATATCATTGAAGTCGGATCAAAGTCGGATCCCTGTCCTAACCATCCGACTTGTGACATCCAACATGGGATTACAGAAGCAGGAAAAGGAATTTATGTCACATTGGCATTGTTTTGATTGGTCAAAGGACAAGTCAGACTATCTCAAAGTCGGAGCAAAATCGTATCTTGTTCATTCAAGTCGGATGGAAGTAGGACCAATGTAGGACGCAAAGGGCAAAGTAGGATGACCTGCAAACCTGGCCTTAACCAGACACTGATAGAAGTCACAAGACTGCTATACAGTATCTCACAAAAGTGGGTACACCCCTCACATTTTTGTAAATATTTTATTATATCTTTTCATGTGACAACACTGAAGAAATTACACTTTGCTACAATGTAAGGTAATAAGTGAACTCAACACACAGCCATTAATGTCTAAACCGCTGGCAACAAAAGTGAGTGCACCCTGAGTGAATGTCCAATGTGGGCCCAATTAGCCATTTTTCCTCCCTGGTGTCATGTGACTCATTACTGTTACAAGGTCTCAGGTGTGTTAAATTTGGTTTTATCGCTCTCACTCTCTCATACTTGTCACTGGAAGTTCAACATGGCACCTCATGGCAAATAACTCTCTGAGGATGTGAAAAAAGAATTGTTGCTCTACATAAAGATGGCCTAGGCTATAAGAAGATTGCAAAGACCCTGAAAATGAGCTGCAGCACAATGGCCAAGCCCATACATTGGTTAAACAGGACAGGTTCCACTCAGAACAGGCCTCATCATGGTTGACCAAAGAAGTTGAGTGTACATGCTCAGCGTCATATCCAGAGGTTGTCTTTGGGAAATAGACATATGAGTGCTGCCAGCATTGCTGCAGAGGTTGAAGAGGTGGGGGGGTCAGCCTGTCAGTGCTCAGACCATACGCCGCACACTGCATCATATTAGTCTGCATGGCTGTCGTCCCAGAAGGAAGCCTCTTCTAAAGATGATGCACAAGAAAGCCCGTAAACAGTTTGCTGAAGACAAGCAGACTAAGAACATGGATTAATGGAACCATGTTCTGTGGTCTGATGAGACCAAGATAAACTTATTTGGTTCAGATGGTGTCAAGCGTGTGTGGCAGCAACCAGGTGAGGAAAACAAAGACAAGTGTTCCTTGCCTACAGTCAAGCATGGTGGTGGGAGTGTCATGGTCTGGGGCTTCCAGCACTGGGGAGCTACAGTTAATTGAGGAAACCATGAATACCAACATGTACTGTGACATACTGAAGCAGAGCATGATCCCCTCCCTTCAGAGACTGGGCCGCAGGGCAGTATTCCAACATGATAATGACAGCAAACACACCTCCAAGGTGACCACTGCCTTGCTATAGAAGGTAATGGTGATGGACTTGCCAAGCATGTCTCCAGACCTAAACCCTATTGAGCATCTGTGGGGCATCCTCAAATGGAAGGTGGAGGAGCGCAAGGTCTCCAACATCCACCAGCTTCGTGGTGTCTCGTGGAGGAGTGGAAGAGGACTACAGTGGCAACCTGTGAAGCTCTGGTGAACTCCATGCTCAAGAGGGATAAAGGTAGTGCTGGAAAATAATGGTGGCCGCACAAAATATTGACACTTTGGGCCCAATTTGGACATTTTTACTTAGGGGTGTACTCACTTTTGTTGCCAGTGGTTTAGACATTAATGACTTTTGTGAGATACTGTATATTGCTGATGAGAAAAGGTATTTAGCAGTTTATATTTACTAAAATAATTGCATTTCCATGTTCTGTGTATTGTGGGAGACCAGATATAGTGAATGCAGGGTCCTGGGTTTAGTAACACTTTAAGGGGTTATAATTGTGCACACTACCACCACTGAATCTGGAGATCAGTTATAGTGGTCAAAACTGCCACTATTGCAGCTGGAGAAATTGGGGTTATAATTACATAGTGTAACTTTAACCCTCCTCTTTTCCCAGCTTCATTGGTGGCAGTGTAACTACCCCCCCCCCCCCGCAGCTTCACTGGTTATAGTGTTATGAATTTTAACCCCACCCCAAACAATTCAGTGTTGGTAGTGGGAACACGCACAATAATAACCCCATGGGCTTAAACTGTCCCCTCCCATTGAACCAACTGGTGATTAATCCCATCATAAGAATCAGACCCACAAAGCAGATCAGACATTTGCATTTGCTAGATTGCTAGCAAAATGAACCAGTGAAGATTCACTCATCATTTCTTCAAGTTAAGCAACTGCCAAAATGTTGGCAAGTTGTTCTGTTATGGCCCACACAACTGCCAATCAAATTAAAAGCATTCACTTCTCAATCTTTAGTGCTGACATCAGTTAATAACTTTAAATACAGTCCAATGTCATCATAGGGCAGAATCAGAGCAGGTGTTAGATATTCTTTTAGTGAGTTGTATGCTGACTGCTGTTCAAGTCCCCAAGGGACTATACATTCTTGCCTTTGACATTCATCTTTTTGAATTGCATGTAGAAAGACATATTGAGAAAAACCCTGGATAAATCTTTTGTAATAACCAACAAGCCTTAAGAACACCGTACTCCATTAGTGGCTCTGAGATGCTTCCAAACCTGCTTAGCTAGTAGCTCAGTTCTACCCTGGTAACCATGTGACACATATATTTAAAGGAGCTGTAAAGGCAGAAGGTTTTTTATCTTAATGCATTATGTGCAATAAGATAAAAAACCTTCTGTGTGTAGCAGCCTCCCCAGCACCCCCTAATTACTATCCTGATACCCCATCTCTCTCCAGCGATGTCCACGAGTGTCTTAGCCATCCGGGACTCTCCTTCTGATTGGCTGAGATACAGCAGCAGTGCCATTGGCTCCTGTGACTATCAATCAAAGCCAGTCAGCCAATCAGAAGAGAGAGGGGATGGGGCCGGGTCTGGGCTCCATGTCCGAAAGGACACAGGGTAACTCAGCTTGGGTGCCCCCCCATAGCAAGCTGCTTGCTGTGGGGGCACTCAACAGGAGGGAGGGGCCAGGAGCTCCAGCCAGGGACCCGAGAAGAGGAGGATCTGGGCTGCTCTGTGCAAAAACAACTGCACAGAGGAGGTAAGTATAATATGTTTGTTATTTTTAAAAAAACGAGACTTTACAACCACTTTAATACTTGATTTAAAGTGTCATTAAACCCAGACTGTGAAAAACTCTCATTACATTCTATATAACGGAGTGTTCATACTCACAAAGCCACTAAAGCATTTGTTTTGAGTAGAGTAAAATATACCTGGTTAATACTGCCTTCAGCAGTCCCTCCCATTTTCTCTGTGGCCCAATGCAGGTTGAGTCTGTGTAGACCAAAAGAAAGAGGGTTGGTAGTAGGACCTCAGCAGAGAGCCCTTAATTGTTGGGCAATGTTTGCCCAGTACCTCATCCTGAAAAATAGTTGCACAAAAACGACCCTAACAAGTTAAATGGAAAGGATTTTTACAGTACCAAAGGATATAAAAGATATCAAAAATGTATTAATACAAATTTAAAATATTGACATGTACACATGTATCACAAACATAGAAAACAAGAAAGGATGCCAAAAAGTGTGAAACAGCTCTTAGTGTTAATTCTAGTTGACCCCACGACAGTGGGGGATGAGAAATTGCTGAGATTTTGATGCAGTTGCGTTTTGCAGGAGATAGCCTGCTTCTTCAGGAAAAATTGCAGCCGAGCACTAAAATAAGAAATAATGCAGACATCAATTTCAATCTCAATCAATCAGTAAATGTTTTGACTTGATTATTGTTATCACATACCTCAGAGTTTTTAAGACATAAAAATGAAAACACAGTTTATGGTCCTCCTACATCCAATCACTGCCAACACTGCAATGACATGGGACAGTCCTCAACAGTTCTCAAGGGATGCCAAGTCCCCAATACAGTTGCAGCTGAGTGTCTGAAAAAGTATCACAGAGAGATCCTGATACCATGTGTGGCTGACAAGGTACAACAGTCTGTATAAACTATATTATGCTTGAAGTTGATGGGGGAAATGTGGGACCCTAAATTTCTAAACTACACCCCTACTCCCCAGTTGGATACAAGTCAACTCAGATCATTGTTGCTGTGTATAGTCATTATCAGGAACAGGGAGATTCCACAAAGTAATCCATCCACCTCAGTAAAAAGAATTAAACATGTCCCAAAATAAAATGCACCTGTCAGTGAGGCCAGTAACGGACACTTACCCAGGCTTTATGATGTGGTATCTACCAGTCAGGTGAGGGGTATCTCCTTCCCTTGGGCCAGAGTAGGATGACTGCTAACCACCCCCTATGTTGGAAGCACCTAAATAGAGCAGAGGGACAGGGCTGGCCAGAGGGGCTGGTGGGACTCATAATGGTGTCTGCAGCTGGGGCAGTTGATTTTTGGCGCCATTCGTGATGTCCCGTGCATGCACTGGCATCACGTCATATGCAGTGGACCATGTCGCGGTCACAGCATAAACACATTCTCACCCGAAGGAGCCAGGCCGGTGCAATGCACCAAGCATGCATGAACACCACATCATATGCAATGAGCCACGTCCCAGCTGTAGTGTCACCAGACGCGTGGCTAGTAAAGGCATCACATGGGCAAGGCACATCTCCCTCTTCCTCCCCTGCACCATTCAGCAAAAGCCATTGGCAGTGACAGGGCATCGACAGGTCCCATCCCAATCCCTGAGAGCAGCCAGAATGCCCAGCAACCAAAGAGAAAACGATCGATGCCACAGGGCAAGGACCAACACAAAGGGCATAAGAAAGCCTGCTGAGACCCACCCACAGTGCCGCCCACTCCCTGGGCACCCCATCCACAACCTCCACAAACCCCCCACAGCCCAAACAGACAAAAACCCACGATTTGCACACAACCCACTTCCACTCTTGAAAGAATGTGGAAGAGTTGTGTGGGAAACAAAGTTGAAAGCTTGCCTATCTCCACATGGGGCAGTGGTTGGCTGTTTACCCATTGGAGACCATGTACATGTATAGTTATCATATAAATTCAACCAAAATATATAACACAGACACAACAAAATCTATACTAACATAGCACATAACAAATAGCCCTGGCTGTTCCCAGATAGCATCAACCCCCCCACCCCCAAGACCCCCACACATTTACCCCTTCCCCACACAACAACTATTAATCTCCTAGTGGTATACACATATTCAATCCTAGCATCCGTCTCCCATAATTGAGACTACATTTCCCAAAAGTTGCAGTTCTGAGGAAAATATAAATCAGGAAAAAAGGAAAGAGAGTAGACAAAAGGCCAATAGGAAAGATTGATGAAGCCTTATAGAAAAGGTTTATAGCTTATAGCATCATTTAAGCCTGGTGATTGTGTAATCCTTCTAGCCTCCATCTGCAAAATCAGACATCTGTGTAAACCATTTGTGTCCTCTACGGAGCATGCTCATTTTCAGTTCCCTTCTGAGCTCTTCATTTCTTTGTTTTTCTTTATCTGTGCAGCCCACGTGGCTATAGAGTCATACATGTGGGTGTGTGCACTATGGTAAAAGATACACTAGACAATAGTTCTCTACCTTTTGTAGGGTACAGAAAAGACAGCATACCTTGCCTCCTATGACCTATATATGTAGAAAGTGATTAACTACCCTTTTATGTGCCACTAGAAACATAGTGTCTGTGCAGGTGGTTACGTAACAATACTAAAAAATGGGGAAAGATATTTTATGGAGAAAGATAAATGTAAAGTTGGACTGAAGTTTAAATTCTTGAACTCTATTTAAAAATGTCTTCCTTTGCTGCATGTGTTCCCTTTGGAGAGATTCTGTTCACTTCCTCTCTTAGTTAGTACAAACAAGAAGACTCTCCTTAACCAAAACGTAAAGCAACCTCTTCTTTTGACAATATTTACAGAAAATACTGCTAAATATGGAATATCCAGCATATAAAAAAAATAATTAATGTATAAAAAGTCAACAAAAATCGTTCTCGAGTTTGCCCCAAGAGAACAAAATATTTCCCTTTGGGTATTTACCTTTTTCACTGCACAGAAAAGTATAATACGTTATCAGTCACAAACAGCACATTACATGCCTTTTGTTCTTTCATTGACAGCCATGTGTCTTTGCATATATCACTGACCCAGGAGCATGGTTAGAAACTGAGATGAAGACTTGGCTAGTAATATATATAGATTTGCATAGTATTACTATTAGTATTTTAGTATATAGTATTATTGGTATTGGTGCCACATATCCTGTTTAAGCGGCATGTTTCAGGGAAAATGAAGTTAGCTTGAAAGAGCTGATGACTAGATGATCACAGTACCATATTACATGCTTGGAAAATAAAATTTTATTAAAAAAATTAAATAAAAAAAAAAACCTTTTGGATAAAGCATTACTATAAGATTAATAAATAATTTGAATAATTTGTTTGCCTAATAAATGGTAAGTTAAAAGGAAATAAAAGTCTGAATCTAGCATAAGATCAGCCTTCCTAATATCTGTTTCTTTTCAAAGCATTTAAATGTGTAATTTGCCTTTCTAAAACACATTATATTGATTAAATGATTAAAGCCTGAATTTGTTTTTTAGTGTATGCATATCTAAGGGCTAATTTCCGTGAAATATTCTACATGTGCTATTAACACTAGAAAGATTATCCTAAACAAACCCAAAGAAAAAGTAGTGAAATGCACTGATGAAAATAATCACAAGAGAGTTCATAATCAAAGTATTCCAATTAAATTAAAAGCATTGCCTAGAAATCTGAGTTTTTCAGATTGTAATTAAACTATATGAATCAAATCTTTCAAATTATGGGTACAAAGTGGATTATAGTCAATTCACTATAACAGCTGTGTAGAAATAGGTTTAAATATTGCAAATCAAATCAAGAAATAAAACATCTACCATAGCAAATCTATAATTTGATATTCAGCGCATGTTACTTCTTGTTCAATAGTTTATGTCCATTATTATGGCACCATGGAAATCAAAGCCCTTTGGAGAGGTTAAAAGTTCATCTTTAAGATGATATAGGGCAACATCACATAATCCTGACACCCCTACAAACAGTATATCTAATTATATGTACTCATATGTTACATTTTATAGTATATTTGGACCCAACTCTTTAAATGTACAAAATAAAGGTAGTATGTATCATACACTCATAAATATGCATTGTGAAGACCACTATTACTAAGTGGATAAAGAAATACATTTGAGAGTTGTTTTTTTTCTTAACCACTTCAGATTTGCCCCCTTCCTGACCGGAGCACTTTTTTCGATTCAGCACTACATTGCTTTAACTGACAATTGCGCGGTCGTGCGACGTTGTATCCAAACAAAATTTATGTCCTTTTTTCCCACAAATAGAGCTTTCTTTTGGTGGTATTTGATCACCTCTGTGTTTTTTAGTTTTTGCGCTATAAACAAAAAAAGAGCGACAATTTTGAAAAACCCAATATTTTTTACTTTTTGCTATAATACATATCCAAAAAAAAAATAAAAAAAAATGTATTCATCAGTTTCGGCCAAAATTGACTGATTGATATATTGATTGGTTTGCACAAAAGTTATAGCGTCTATAATTGATTTATGGTGTTTTTATTTTTAATTTTTTTTACTAGTAATGGCGGCAATCTGTGATTTTTAGTGAGACTGTGATAATGTGGCGGACATATCGGACACTTTTGACACTTTTTTTGTGACCACTGACATTTATACAGCGATCAGTGCTATAAATAGCCACTGATTACTGTATAAATATAAATGTGTGTTCTAACTGTATGGGGGCTGGGATGACTGGGGGATGAAAGAGATCGCTGATCCCATAAACAGGGAACATAGATGACCTCTCCCCTGTCAGAACGGGGATTCGCTTGTTTACATTCACGGATTCCTGTTCTGTCACTGCAGGGGAGCGATCGCGGGTGGCTGGTGGACATCAAGTCCGCCCCATGTGCTGATTGGCTTCCCTGCAATCCAGTGAGTGCACGAGCGTGCCTCCGGAAGTGCGTGCGTGCCCACAATACACGCTCCCGCCATCAGATGACGGCGATTCACACAGGAGAGCCATGTTGTTGCTGCCAGTCCATGGTGGGCGGTCGGCAACTGGTTAAAGCATATCCGAATCCAAAAACAAAAATGTAATATATTGCAGCTTAGCACATGGGAGGGCTGCATTCTTTTCATGCTTTATTGCTTTATTTTTATTTGGTAATCCTCCAGATTACACACTTTCTGTCCTAGGCTGACAACGCTTACTCACTCAGCTATATCTATGGAGGGAGTCATGGATGTCATCCAGGTTGGATTCCAAACATGTCTTCCTCTCTTTATCTCTATGAAGAGAGGTGGTGAATGGATAAGTAGTCCACAGAAGGAAGTTGTTTGTGTTTTAGGTTCACCTTACAGAAAGTAACAATGGTGTTGCATTTCTGGTAAGATCAGCAGCTTGCTAAAAATGTGGGAAAGGAGGCTAATTCTGCCACCACATCTAAAGTTTGGTGAACTGCATCATAGTACATAGTCAAAGATAATTTTTAAACTGCCCATACATGCTGCAGTTTTTTTCGTTCAGCCAGCTGGCTGAATGAAAAGAATTAATTGACTCCCTTATTCACACAATCGAGATGGGTGAGGCAATCCTCCCCATTGGGTCATTGTATTCTGACAGTGGGACTCTCCCACGATCAGAATACACAGATCAGTGCTGAAGCCTGATGGAAAAAATTTTTTTCAAAAAGCCCCTTCATGAAAAGCCAATCAATAGATCAACTTCTCATGAACAGAAACAGCCATGCATGGATCGAAATTGGTTCAATTCAGCAGAAACCAGCTGAATTTCAATTCATGTATGTCTAGCTTTACTCTTCAAGAATGAAAGATCCTGATAAACATGTTTTAATTGTTACTTAAAGCAGTAGTAAACCACTGCAATAAATAAAAAATCTTTCCCCTGCAAAACAATAGCACAATGTGCTAGTATGCATCGCATATTAGCACGTTATGAAATACTTACCTTAAAATGAAGCCCAACAGTGGCACGCTGTGACTGCAGAGAGGGCTTCCATCTTCCCCGGTTTTTCTTTCCGGGTTCACAGACTCAGACTGTGTGAGAGGCCGGAGCCCCCTGGTTACGGCACATGCTCTGAAGGTCCGGCATGGTATGCCAGACTTTCAGAGTGCAAGTGCTGGTGATTAGAGTTGAGTGAACCCGAACTGTAAAGTTTGGGTTTGTACCAAACTTTCGGGTGTCCGTGTCCCGAACCCGAACGTTTGAGAAAAAGTCCGGGTTCAGGTTCTGGGTTCTGGTATTTTATCACGCATGTTGAATAGCTGCAGGGCAGCCAATCAACAAGCGTTTCACTGGTTTTCCCTAGAAGCCATCACAGCCATGCCTACTAATGGCATGGCTGTGATTGGCCAGTGCATCATGTGACCCAGCCTCTATATGAGGCTGGAGTCACAGTGCTGCATGTCACATGCTCTCAGGTTAGTGTAGGGAGAGGATGCTGCCGGCGCTGTGAGGGACAGATTTTGAGGGACAGATTGCAGATCTAATAACTAGGTAGAGATTACTACTACTGCTGTGAGGGACAGATTGCAAATCTAATAACATCTCATCCTGCATTACAGAACGATCTGATTACATAACGATCTCTCATCCTGCATTACAGAACAATCTGAATACAGAACGATCTGATACTGGACTAGTAGAGATTACTACTGCTTTGAGGGACAGATTGCAGATCTAATAACATCTCCCATTTTTCTTCCTTTTGCAGCCCTCTAGCACTTTCCAGGACTTTTTTACAGCCATTTTTGTGCTGAAAAGTTCGGGTCCCCATTGACTTCAATGGGGTTAGGGGTTAGGGGTCCGGGGTCAAGTTCGGGTAACGTTCGGTACTGAACCCGAACGTTTCCGCGAAGTTCGGCCGAACCCGCCTAACCCGAACATCCAGGTGTTCGCTCAACTCTACTGGTGATGTCACCGGCTGCATCCAGGGTGAATATCTCCTAAATGGTGCAGGTTTAGAAGATATTAATTTTACCTACAGGTAAGCCTTAATATAGGCTTACCTGTGGGTAAAAATCACAAAGCAGACTTTACTACCACTTTAATCCAGCCTGACTTCAATTCAGATTTGTCAGACCCAATTTCAGGTAGATATCTTACAAAAACTGTGTAGAGATCTGCCCATATTTGATGGAAGGGTGTTGGTTCTGCTGTGCATTGCCTAGGCTACATGGGTACATACTGGGTAGACCAAGGCTGGCCATACCATTTGTGAGACTAAGTGGCCCATTTATACTAGATGTGGGTTGAAACATTGCTGAAAGCCCCCACCCTATATTAAAAAAAATCCACAATATAAATCCATTGCCAGTCATAAACATTTGTACGGATAACATTTTTTTTTTTCGTTTTCGCTTTTTTTTCGTTTTTTTTTGTTTTTCAGATTTTTCGTTATGATCGAAATTCGGAAACATTTAAATCCGGTTCATTCCATTCGTATAGATGTGGTATTCCTTATTTTTGGTAAGTCGTGAATTCGGAAACATTTGAATTTGGTTTGTTCCATTCGTATAGATGCGGTATTCCTTATTTTTGGTAATTTGTGAATTCGGAAACATTTGAATTTGGTTTGTTCCCTTCGTATAGATGCGGTATTTGTTATTATCGGGAATTCAGAAAAATTTTAATTCAGTTCGTTCCATTCATATAGATGCGGTATTCATTATTATCGGGAATTCTGCAAAATTCATATTGGTTACGTTTAGTGTTGAGCGAACCCGGACTGTAACGTTCGGGTCTGTACCGAACTTTCGGGTGTCCGTGGCACGGACCCGGACCCGGACATTTCAAAAATCGTTCGGGTTCGGTCCGGGGTTCTGCTATTTTACTCCACGTGTTGAGAAGCTGCAGGGCAGCCAATCAACAAGTGTTTCACTGGTTTGCCCTTAGAAGCCATCACAGCCATGCCTACTAATGGCATGGCTGTGATTGGCCGGTGCATCATGTGACCCAGCCTCTTTATAAGCTGGAGTCACAGTGCTGCAGTCACATGCTCCTTGGGTTAGTGTAGGGAAAGGTAGCTGACTGCGTGAGGGACAGATTTGAGACATTTTAAGACCTGATCCTGCATCCTGAGATAGATTATTTTACTACTGCTGTCTGTGCTGTTGCTCTGAGGACAGATAGCAGAAATTAGGGATTTCACATACCGCTGCT
>BLSH010441241.1:453412-469058 GCA_018402905.1 Glandirana rugosa
GAATTGAAATGAAAAATAACCCCCCCCCCCCCCCAAATAAAAAGCCTTTATTTCTCTTTTCAGTCTTAAGGCTCGTTCACATTACAGGATTTGGAATCGCGGGCAGAATCACTGCAAAATGCATGACACATGTTTGAGTGCCATTATTCTTAATGGCACCTGAATGCAGTGCAATTCTGCCATGATTTTCACGCATCAGAATCAAGCTGCAATCGCGCCACACTGCACATTAAAAAATTGCTTGTCTCTCAAAAAAAGAGCAGAAGCTTCTTTTGAATGTGCAACCTTCGTAATCATGTGAAATTTTCTCCTCACCTAAAAACGAAAGAGTGGGGTTGCTCGTTCCAACTACGCAATGTGTGAACAGGGCCTTTACTAAACAAAAAGATGTTGTTATTTTTCTCCTAGCTCCTTCACATGCTCTGAGTGCAAGTTCTAATGGCCTAAGGTAACCTGTATTGAGATAAATTAAAAAGTAAAGTTAAGTTGAATAGGATAAAATATGGTAAAAACTAAAGTGAAGTTGAATAGGATGAAATAAGGATCATACTTAGGAGCAGTAGTACAACTACATTTTTTATTTAATAAACATTTCTTGGTCTGCTGTCAGTGGATTGTTATTCATATTTAATGTACCTCCTACAGGTAGCTGCTTTCCTTCTGTCCTTGAAAGCAGCTATAGTGTTGGTGTCTTCCCCTCCAGACATTTCATAGTGTTAGTGGGCATGCCCCCACACAACCCACTGGTCTAATATACAATACAGTAAGGCATGCTCAAAGTACTTGTGATGTCCTAAAGCTAAAACTTTAAATTCTGCCAGTGCATGAGGCAATTTATCAGAAAAATTGTTTCTGTAGTGCTAACCCCCAGAGGGACCATTGGAAATACATTGGGTCCCCCTTACCTGTTCAGAGGCAGCCACCAACACATTCAGGCTCAGTCTACAATTTAAAAATGTACTGAAGATTGGGAACAAATGCAGGAAGGAGGGTTTAGGGTTGCAGGATACTCAAGGCACACACAAAAATCTTGGAGGACTACTTCCTGAGCTATTCTGTCCCAACAGTATTAGGCCCTATAGTAGCAGGCTCAATAATAAGGCCAAAGAAAGAAGGGACATCCCGTTATTCTGAGACCATATGTGAGCAGTCAAAGACCTTAACAGCAACTTCTGGTGTCTCTTCCTCAGCGAATAGTTCTGTACCTGGAAATTCAGGCAAAAGGCACCTACTTTTCCAGCTAAGCTTAAAGATGAACTACACTGCATCTGAGCATCACAAATAAAAACATTATTTTTAATATACAAAGAAAACTCACCATGTATTATGATCAACCTGATAATTGAATTATCGACTTCAGTTTTTATACCACCAAGTCGGCACTATAGAAGGAGAGGTATGTACATGCTTTGATCTCTCCACCTCCAGCTCTTTATTCTTGCCTCTGAGGCATGACCCTCGGACATGGGGCACACTAGGCTTTAGTTAGTGTGACTGTTATTGCCATTGCCTGCAAAGTAATAATTGCCCATTTGTTTTATGCATATTGTTACAATTGTCCAATGGCTTCCTTTGTATTGAAATGATTGCTCATATAGTGTAGTAATTGGCCATTAGTTAACCATGTGCTGTAACGATTGGCTGTTTGATGCCTGTGTATTGCAACATCATCCTATTTGTTGACTGTGCATTGTCACAACTTCCTGCCTATTGTCTGGCTTGGCATTTTCTTGCCTATGTATTTTTAAGTCAGTGTTATTCATTTCGAAGAGCATATTTCTTGCCTGTGTGAGTTGCATGTGTGAATGCAGGTAAGAGGTAAGGCACGCATTGTGGAAAGTTTGCTTTATATCAAGTGGTTTGACTGTACTAAAATTATAATGAAATTATTCTACTAGTCTAGTTTACATGGAAAAAAAATCCTCAAATAATTTTCTATACATATTTAGGTCAGTTTAAAGGGAATTCATAAACTTTTCAATATATATTAGATTTACATGTCAAGGTCATCAACCTAATGTAAATAGTATCATTAATATGTTTTAATATTTTATTATATATTCCATTACTAAACATGTACATTGTGCACTATATATATATATATATATATATATATTTTTTTTTTTTTTTTTTTTTTTTCTTCTCCCATCACCATGTTGTGATCTTTGGCACATGTCAAGCTTTGGAACCCCTCTTTTCTTTGGCTTATGCCTGAAACATATACCAGAGTGGTATTAGTCCCTCAACAGAGTGTAACCAGAGCCTGCCATAGGAAGATGCAGTTGGGATTTTTAGACTCACACACACTAGGGCCAAGTTAGACAATAACCAGTTAACTTATTATTCCTGTGGAGTGTGACAGGAAACCCAAGTACTCAGAGGAAATTCATGCAAGCACAGGAAAAAACATACAAACTCCATTAAAATATTATCCTGTCCAGAATTTTAACCAAAGACCCCCATTGCTGCAAGACAGTGTTCTACCATTCCTCTCATTCTCCCAGTGTCCACCAATCAAGTCTGACTCATTGTGAACCACAAACTCTCTATTTGTTTGAAACTTTATCTAAGGAGCTGTTGATCAGAAAGGCACAAACATCATCTAAAACAGAGGTCACTACTAGAAAGTGAATTAAAAAATCTGTATATAGGAAAGTTGTCTTGCGTCCTTGTAAAAAGTCAAATGAAAATTACTTTCAGATGTATTTAAGAAAAATAACTCAAAATACGAACCCATTAAAAATATGCTAAAGTCTCTCTTTAAGAATAGCATGCTTCTCCCTTGTTGATGAACTAAATTCTAATAGGGTGCTTGCAGTTCTTCATCCATTTTTTATTTCTATGGTTGGCTGAGCACCATGGGAGATGATGTTTACCGACAGCAGAATTGTCAAAGCATGCTTACTGTTGAATTGTTGTGCTTCTGAGGGGACATCGAATGAAAAAATAAAAATTGCCTAGATGGAAAGAATTCCATTTACACATGAACCTACTGATAGCATTAATTTGAGGATAACCCAAGAACATGACCTAACACTAACCTTGTATTGAACAGGCACAAAAGAGAAAAAAAAGTGTATGTCCATTCCCAACAACCAATTGTACTCACTTGCCACCAACAATAGCGTGTCATATGGTGTGTGCAATGTAACTAATAAGTTCCTGATTGAAGTTTTGACTTCTATTAGTGTAACCAAGGCCAGAGCAAATTCCTTGGTTCAAGGTGTAGCAGTATTCTCAGGGGGATTTACAAAGAAAATTAGGTAGCTGGCAATGACACACTTTGCTCCATGCTGCTCTTTTTTATTTTTTTGTGTTCCTTGGGAATTCACAAATGTAGTCTTCGGCCAAATTAATCTTTTAGAGATTTTATGATTTGTTAACTGCTAACTGTGTGTAAGGTAATTAAGGTAAAAAGCCTCCATTTTAATTCAGCAATAGCATAGCTAAATGACAGTGGTACACTAGTATAATGATTGTTTTTTATCCTTATTATTACAGATGTGCAGACTTTTTGAAATTTGCTACACTAACAATTCACCTTATCCATTGCTTTGATGCCTTTCACTATGGTAAAACTCTGCCCAGATTCATAGTATGTGGTTTACATAAAGCAAAGGTATCCTTCAGAGAAGGAGAGAGGTCTAAGGCGCTCACCTGGCCAATAAAGTTTAACCACTTCTTAGAAAAATATATGGTGTAAATAATGTGCTTAACCTTATAAACCAGGGTTATGCAATTAGTGGACCTCCAGCTGTTGCAGAACTACAAGTCCCATGAGGCATAGCAAGACTCTGACAGCCACAAGCATGACACCCAGAGGCAGAGGCATGATGGGACTTGTAGTTTTGCAACAGCTGGAGGTCCGCTAATTGCATATCCCTGCTATAAACCAATATAAACCTTCACAGGCAAATTGTGATGCAGTGGTTACTTTGTAACTCACACAAATATTATTACTTCAATATCCCAAAACAACAGAAACAAAACTAGTGTGTATCCTTTTAAAGTTCCCTGTTAGATATCTTAGATATCTTTTCACTTTTCATCTGTTCACCGCTCACCAATAAGGGAGATTCCTTTCTGACTCTTCAGGCTGGTTTTACAGTTCCCACCGATACTCAGCTCACCTCATGTAAAGTAATAAAGGTTCACATAGCATAACATCGTTTGGATGATGCCAAGGAAAGCTAATAGATGTATTTAAACTCACATTTGTTGGTGCCACTTGATCGGCACAGATCGTCTCCGCATGTATTGTTTAACAAGCAGGTGTCTCCACAGCGTGCGCTCCACTCCTAAAGGATATCAGAACCATCTGGCTCACAAAACTGGAAGTGACTTCAGACACGGGCGTTGCTTCAAGTGTGGGTCACATAGTCACTATTGAATGAAAATGTTTTATTTGCCGCAAAAGAATAAGCACATATTTTCATTTTACCTGTCCTCAATATTATCAAGAGTTTTAAAGGCTAGGTGAGCGCCATACACCTCCTCCTTCTTGAAGGAAATTTTGTTTCATGTGGTTTACAGTTTGAGTTTTTTTAGGTTGCATCAAAGAAAACAAATGTATTTAGTTCCTACTTATGTCCCTCTTTTTTGATCCAAACACTTAACTGAAAAGAAGTCCAGATGAAAACAGGACACCTTTGAAAAAAGTAGGTTTTTCTAAATGTGTTTGGGGAGAAATTTCAAGCTTTGGATCAATTAGGATTGCATTAAAGAATAAACAAAATTTAATTCCTACCTTTGTCCCACTTTTTTGACCTGAACACTCAACTGGAAAAGTGCCCAGATGACAATAGGATACCTTTAAGAAAAGCGGGCATTGCTAATTGTATTTGGATATCATTTCAAATTATGGACAAATTAACAGCTTCAACAACACCATTTACATCTCAGATGAGCCAGAGGGTTGACAATGATCAAAGGCACAAAAGATCTTTTAATGTGATGTAACAACATCAGAACAAAATCCATGGATCTTGGCATGAAGATGGTAGAGCGAAGGGCCTATTCTCCTTGGTCTTACCCTCAGGACCTCACAAGGGACTTCAATATCAATCTTTGCTAGGTGTATGAGACTAGGTGTATAATGGGGGACTCTAATGTTATGGGGGGACTCTGTGCTGATGTGAGGCTCATAGGAGATCAAGGGAAGAGTCATCAATATTTGGAGTTTAACTTTCAATACATTTTTATTGTAAATTTTAACATTACAAAAAGAATGCAGCAAGTCAGGTACGAATGACAGTACTATAGCTGAGACATATAGAATGATAGTTACAATTAGACTATGTATCTTCAGACAGTGGAAAACTCATCCCCAATCCCCAATCATCCCCAATCTTAATTGTTCTAAGGAATGCACCGTAAACAAAACTTTAAGCAAAGGTTTTAAACATAGATTAGAGTAATCCGTCTCACCTGCTTTTTAACCGAACCTACCACCAGACTAGATCGAGGATCAACATGGCTCTAACCCCCTAAGGGGATAGTATCAAGCCAAAAAAAAACAACTATGGTGGTTTTACACTTGTCAAATGTTCCTTCCAGGCAAGTATCAGGAGAGTAGAGATAAAGAAAAGAAGAGAGAAAGAGAATAGTAGAAGGGCTGGAATCCTACTTTCAAGGCTAACAGAAAGGAGAGATAGCCCTACGTTGGGCCTTCTGGGATTGCCATGTTCAAGAAACCGATGCCCCGGGGTGTATTGGGATGCGAGCAAAAGACATCCAAGGTTCCCAAATTATTCAAAATACGCGAACCTTATCAAGGAGAATACTAATGATTTTCTCCTGTGTCATGATCCAGCTGATTTTGCGCCGGACTGCTGAAATCGGGACCCCCGGTTGTTTCCAAAACCTGGCAATTGTAATTTTAGCCGCTATCAATATGAATGAGATTAAACGTTGCAAATGCTTCCCCAATTTGTCTATTTTATGGTTAAGTAAAGCTATTTCAGGGGTCTGGGGAACTTGAACTCCCGCGATTTTACGGATGATCTCAAAAATTTTGTTCCACAACCCCCGAATCCGTGGGCAAGTCCACCAAATATGGAGCATTGTGCCCGCATGATTACACCCTCGAAAACAAAGTGGAGAGGTGTCAGGGTAAATTTTTTGCTAAGACATATGGGACTCTATACCATCTCAAAATCACTTTGATATTGGCTTTGATAAGTGAAACATTCACTATTCCCTTATAGGATCGTTGCATAGCTGAGTGCTAAGCATCTATGGACAAGGTCTTATGTAGTTCTCTCTCCCATGCCAGGGCGTAGGTTGTTTTCTCCTGGTTTCCCGCCAATAGAGAATAAATCAGTGAGATCCCACCCCTCTTATCCGAAACATCCGCACACCAAGCCTCATAGGCTGTGATGTCCGGAGGGTCCGGTCTATTAGGCCAGATAGAATGTAGGAAATGTAAAATTTGTAGAAATTGGAATTTCTCTGAGGTAGGCATATCTAATTTGCTGGTGCAGAATCCAACAGTAAGAGGGCCAGTGGAAGTGAAGAAGTGGCCAATTCAGAATAGGCCTTTATTCAGCCACCATTTAAAGGTCAAAATATTATGTCCCGTTTGGAATTTGGGATTGTGAAATAAATGTGTAAGAGGACGTAATGGAGATATTAGGCTGGGTAACTTGTATAGTCGATCGCAAAGGGCTATTGATTGGAACAAAGCTGGGGCCAAAACTGTAGGTCTGAGATGTGGGGGCATCCAGATCAAGAAATCAATGGTGTAGTTGGGTATAGCCTGTCTCTCCATCGAAATCCAATCAGGCTTAGTGTGAAGTGAGTATATCATTGAAAATTGAGATAGTTGGGCAGCCTGGAAGTACCACCAAAGGTTAGGCACCCCCAAGCCCCCCTGTTCTCTCAAGCGAAATAGGGTGTGTTGGAACATCTATTTCCCTTAGGACCCCAGATGAATTTTAGTACCCTTGATTGAAATTGTAATAATTGGGCCTTCAGGACTGGAATGGGCAGGGATCTAAAAAGATATAGTAAGCGTGGCAGAAGGGTCAGCTTGAATGCGTTAATACGTCCCAACCAACATAAATCTAGCTTTGCCCAAGCTGCTAGGTCTGAGGAGAGTTTCTGGAACATCGGTGGATAGTTAGCTTTATATAACGAGTCATATCTAGGGGTTAGCTTGATCCCCAGATATGGAATGAGGACTGGCCCCAGGTAAACGAAAAGCTGGACTGGAGGGTTACTAGAAGGTGTGGGGGGACCGAGATATTCAATGCTTGCAATTTGGATATGTTTACCTGCAACCCAGAGACTTTCCCAAACCGTTTGAGTAAGGCAAAAATATTTGGGATCAATATTAGGGGTGAAGTGACGAATAAAAGTAGATCGTCCGCGAACAATGCACATTTATGCTCTTGAGGGCCGCAGAGTACCCCTTTAATACTAGGATCTTGTCTAATTGCTATCGCCAACGACTCTATGGCCATAGCAAATATTATTGGGGACAGAGGGCATCCCTGTCTAGTTCCCCTCTAAATCTTGATTGTTTCAGAATAGTATCCCTGCAGTCTGACCTGAGCACTTGGAGTGGAATACAAGGATTGTAAGATCCCCAAAAAATTGGGACCAAACCCCCACTTAGAGAGAACCTTAAATATATATGGCCAAGTGACCGAGTCGAATGCCTTTTGGATGTCGATCGAGAGAAGGAAACCCTGCTGGGGGATCCCCCCATCCCAGTTGGAGTTTAATAATGATATGATGTCAATAGCCCTCCTTATTTGATCTGTCCCTTGTCTCCCCGGGATAAAGCCCTCCTAAACCTTGTGTATATACCGTGCAATAAAAGCTGAGAGTCTATTAGCTAGTATTTTGGTTAAGATTTTGAGGTCATTGTTTATTAATGAGATTGGTCGATAATTGCTAACTATACTGTTATCTTTGCCTGGTTTGGGAATGACCGAAATGAAGGCCATATTGAGAGCTTTATCCAGGGGAGAACCGATATTAAGGGAATTAAAAAATTTAGCCATGTGGGGCGCCAAAGTGTGTGCAAATTTTTTATAGTAGCACGCCGAAAAGCCATCTGGGCCTGGAGCAGAGTTCTGTTTGATGCTTTTACTCGCCTCTATAATTTCGGTCTCAGCGATCGGTTCTTCCAGTACTTCTTTGTGTGTGGTTGTCAGTTTTGGGATTGGGATACTATCCAGGAATTTATCCAATAGCGAATCATTTCACGCATCGTTTACCTGATATAGGTCTGTGTAAAAATGTTGAAAACATTCCATTATTCGCTTTGGGTTTTGGGTCAGGGATCCCTCCGGGGTCCTAATCTTTGGCATAGAAGTGCATTGAATTTTGGGGGTAATCTTGCCTGCCAGCTTGGCCCCCACCTTATCTGCTTGAGTCGTCAAGGCCAGATTCAACTCCAGCCTAGCCGACTCCCTTTTTGCTAATGTATCACTCGTAGGGTGCCGCTTATGGGCTTTACTGAGTGCCTCAAAGTCAGCAGAAAGTTTGGTGATAGTTACACGACGCTCACACTTCAGTTGGGAAGATAGTTGGATAATTTTCCCCCTGATGACAGCTTTGTGAGCCGCCCATAAAGTCGAGGGAGATATTGTGGGAGTATCGTTTAGTTGGAAATATTCCTGGATAGCTTTATCTAGAATTGTGCATTGTACCGGGTCACTAAGTAGGGCTTCATTCAAATGCCAGACTGGCTTAGAGCGAAAGGTTGTCAGACTCTGCAGGGTCAAAATCACCATTGAATGATCAGAAATAGGGCTGTCTTTGATGCTAGCTTTCATGGCTAGCGGGATGTTAGCCGCTTCCATAAAAATATGATCTATTCTGGAGAGTAATTGATGTGGCACAGAGAAGTGGGTATAATCCTTGGTATTGGGGTTTAACTCCCTCCATACATCCACCAGGCCTGTGCTATTGAGGAGGGTGGCCACTCTGGTGCTCTCTTTAACGGGTTTACGCGTGCGGGAGATACCTCTATTTGATCTGTCAAGTAGTTGGTCGAAGGTTAAGTTAGTGTCCCCACCCATGATGAGAGTTCCTTATATATGGGATAGTAATTTGGTTAACATGGAAGAGAAAGAAAGCTGCTTGACCCTTATTGGGAGTATAATATGAAATAAAGGTGTACATTTTCCCCTCAATGGACCCCTTAGCCAGTAGAATTTGATATGTTTAGAGAAGCAAATGGCAACTCCCCTTGTTTTATTGGTGGCGTTAGCAAGGTAAAATTGAGGGTAGTGTCTATGTAAAAATGAGGGGCTATAGGAGCTAGGGAAATGGGTCTCCTGGAGGAAAATGATGTCAGCCTTACTGGTTTGGTACTGATTAAATAATTTACGTCTCTTACAGGGGGAATTAATTCCCTGGACATTGTGTAAGAGAACACAGAGTGGGGTGGGAGGATTACTATCGGCCTTCATGGATCAGAGAGGAGGGAGTTTGCTTTAGAAACCAGAACAGACTTACCCCGGTCCTCACATTCTGTAGGGTCCTTCTTATGGAATACATTGTGGGAGAAAACCCCTCTGGATGACAAAACCAGAGCAGCCACCCAGAAGTTCGGAAAGGAGAGGAGAAAGGAAATAGAAAAAGAAAAAGTATTACTGTACCTGGAAGGAAAAGACAACATCGTTTAGAGTACTGGAATATTGTACCTGACCTAAACATATTCAAGTTAAGAACCAAAAACCCGTAACCCAATGTGACATGGGAGAATCCATCCTCCCCTGTCACACCCCTACACCAGTAGATCAGCCCCAGCATTAGGGGCTTCAAAGATATCCCAGAGTGGGTCAATCAAGAACCACTCGAGGATAGTTGGAGGAGCAGTGCTTTCCTTCCGGCCAACCCGCCTGAAAGGAAAAAAAAATCTATTATACACATGACATAACCAGCCCCACAGGAGGAGTCAAAGACATAAACAGCAAGCCCACCCTAGAAGGGGGGTTTTAGAAAAGTATGATAAAAATCAAAAATTTAGACAGCATTTGTTTGACCTCCCCCGGCCTATTCGACCTGGTGGAAGGCGACCAAAGGCTGGTGCGGTAGTAACCGGGCCCCCCCCCCAAAAAAAAAGGGGGGGATGGGGGAAGGAAATAGTCATGAACTATTAGCATATGTCCATTATGGAGATCACTTGTGTTGTGGACATTCATCAGTAAATATATTATGAGTGACTGATCAAACAGTTCCATGTATAGATCAAGAGGAATATAGAGAACAGTCATAGAAACATAGAAAAGTGACGGCAGAAAAAGACTGAATAGTCCATCAAGTCTGCCCCTTTTTATTTATTTATTTTTAATTTTTTTTTTTTACATTAACCTTGTTGTCTGACTATAGATTTATGATTATCCCAAGCATGTTTGAAGCCATTTACTGTTGACTGTCTCACAACCTCTGTTGGTAGTTTATTCCAATCATCAACCACCCTTTCAGTAAAATAATACTTTCTAAGATTAGTTTTGAACTTCCCCCCAGTTAGTTTGAGGTCATGTCCCCGTGTTTTTGATTTTGGTTTCATATTGAAAAGACTGCCCTCCTGAACCTTATTCACCCCCTTGATGTATTTAAAGGTTTCAATCATGTCTCCTTTCTCCCTTCTTTCCTCCAGACTGTACATATTAAGTTCCTGAAGTCGCTCTTGATATGTTTTATCCCCCAGACCTTTCACCATTTTTGTTACCCGTCTCTGAACTCGTTCTATCTTATCAATATCTTTTTGTAAGTGTGGTCTCCAGAACTGGACACAGTATTCTAAGTGAGGTCTCGCTAAAGATCTATATAGTGGAATTAGAACCTCCTTCCTCCTGCTGGTGATCCCTCTACTGATACATCCCAGAATTCTATTTGCTTTTCCCACTGCCTGGTCACACCGTTTGCTCATTTTGCAATCATCTGAAATAAGCACCCCCAAATCTTTTTCTTCTGTAGTGCTGGCTAACACTGTACCCCCAATGCTGTACTCTCTAAGCGGATTCTTTTTCCCTAGATGCATTATTTTACATTTTGTAATATTGAACTGCAGTCTCCACTGCTTTGACCAATCTTCCAGCAATGCCAAATCATGTTCCATGTTACAGACACCTCCAGGGATATCAACCCTATTACACACCTTTGTATCATCAGCAAAGAGACATACCTTGCCCAACAAACCTTTAGTTATATCACTTACATATAGGTTAAATAGAACAGGACCCAGTACAGAGTCTTGTGGTACCCCACTAGTGACTGGTCTCTGTTCTCTGTGAACCCCATTTACAACCACACTCTGAGATCTATCCTTTAACCAACTGCATATCCACTGAACCACCCAAGGGTTAAGTCCCAGCTTGTACAACTTTTGTATCAGATCATTATGTGGAACTGTATCAAATGCCTTGCTGAAATCAAGATACGCTATGTCCACAGCACCACCCTGGTCCGAAACACTGGTAATATAGTCAAAGAATTCAATCAGATTTGTCTGGCACGATCTGCTCTCGGTAAAGCCATGCTGCTTTGGGTCCAGCAAGCTGTGTATTTTTAGGTGATCAATGATCCTTCTTTTGAGAAGTGATTCCATTACCTTGACTACAATTGATGTTAAACTCACGGGCCTGTAATTGCCAGCTTCTACCTTGCTGCCTTTCTTGTGGATAGATACAATATTAGCTATCCGCCAGTCATGGGGAACTTCTCCTGTTAGAAGAGATTTATTTAAAAGATTTGTTAATGGTCCATCAACTATATCGCAAAGTTCTCTTAGAACTTTGGGATGAATACCATCAGGGCCCATTGCTTTATTAAACTTTAGCCGAGCCAGTTCCTCAGCTACCTCTGTCTCCAGAAATCCTAGAAATGAACCATCATTACTAGAACCAATATGATTCCCTAATTTGTTATCATTAGTGCAGTCTGTTTCTGAGAAGACTGAACAAAAGTAATTGTTTAAATGGTTTGCTTTTAACACAGCAGAACCATAAAACAATACAACTACCCCTAGGAGGGGACCATGGGGTCTAAAAGTCTTGATGATCAACCCTGAATATAAGGACCATAGGTCACTAAGTCAGTCATCATTGGATGCGCCACAGAAATGGATGAAAAATGCTCCATTGAATGACCCACAAGCTCGGGGGGGTGGAGCAGTATGAAAAAAAAAGGGGGGGGGGGACACATTAGTCAAAAACAGTCTTCAGGAGAGAAAACCTTGTGAATGAGGTGGAGTTCAAGGCATCAAGGGATCTGGCAGGTATCAACCCGCAAGGAACAGGTGTGGAAAAATCCCGTAGAGGCTCCCATCAGGGTGGTCTGGCTTCCTTCGATCTCTTCGCCTGCTGCTTTCGCCATAGGGGAGCTATAGGATTGGGTGGAGGTGGTCTCTTCGAGGGATTAGGGCCCTTGGCGGAAAGTGGTCCTGCCGGAGTTTGTGAAATAAGCCCCAGGTTTAGCAGAATCCGCTCACCCTCAAGAAACGTAGAGAACCCATAGGCTTTACTGGAGTATGAGAAGTTTAAGCAAAATGGAAAGGACCATTTATAAACAATGGAGTTCTGCGTCAATGCTTGTAAAAGTAGTTTCAGCAATCTCCTTCTCTGAATAGTATAGGGAGAGAGATCTGCGTATATCTGGATCGGGTGACCCTGAATGGACAGATTCTCCCTTGTCCGGGCTTGTCGCATAACCTTCTCTTTGATTTTATAGTAGTGTGGTTTAACCACAATGTCTCTAGGGAGCCCATCTTGACGTGGGGCTTGGAGAGCCCTATGAGCTCGGTCCAACTCCAAATGATGCTCAGGAATGTCAGGGATCAGGTCCCGTAAGAGAGTGCGCACTGCTAGCTCAGATTCTTTAAAGGACTCAGGCAACCCTCTAATCCCAACCACGACACTACCTGCCTGGAGTTTGCATGTTCTCCCTGTGCCTGCGTGGGTTTCCTCCGGGTACTCCGGTTTCCTCCCACACTCCAAAGACATGCTGGTAGGTGAATTAGATCCTGTCTAAATTGTCCCTAGTATATGTATGAATGTGAGCTAGGGACTTTAGATTGTAAGCTCCTTGAGGGTAGGGACTGATGTGAATGTAAAAAATATATATATGTAAAGCGCTGCGTAAATTGACGGCGCTATATAAGTACCTAAAATAAAATAAATAAAATAAATAATCCGGAAATTATACCTGTGAGACCTATTTTCAAAATCATCCAGTTTATTAAGGGCCATATCAAGTTGTTCATGAAGTTCTTGTATGCGGTTTGTGTTCTAGTTGGATTGAGCTACTACCTGCTCCGTTTTTGCTTCAATTGCTTCAATTCTAGTTCCCAGTTGCTATAAATCTATATGTATGGCTGATGTAATTTGAGCAGTATTCTGTGCCAGACCCTCTGTTAACATCTTTGAGAACATGGCCATCATAGTGGGCAAGTTCATGGGAGACTGTGAGGGAAAACTATGTCCCCCTAGATGATCAGGGATTAACTGCTCCATATCCCTTACTGGACCATGGGGGCCTCCCTGGTGAAGTGGAAGGAGGCAGTCTGACATTGCTGGGGAGGCTTGCTGGTGAGGCATTGTACTCACTGTGGGACTGGGAGGCAGGTAGCTACACAGAGGGAGATTGTCTTGGTCCGCAATGGAGTCCTCCTCCCCGACGCGTCTCCCTTCCATGCGCTCGTGCTTGCGGGCGCCATCTTGGCTTTCAGGCCTGCAGCGGCCCCGGTCTCAAGTTGACGGGAAAGGTCCCATCTCACGGAGCTCCCGGCCATCCGCCCCCGTTCCCGGGGGACCCTAGAGCTGGTACGGCTTAGCGGTGGTCCCAGGCTGTGCCCTCCTTGGCTGCGGCAGGGGATGTTTGGCCCGAAGTGAGCGGAGCTCTCAGTCCATACGTCCGCACTGACAGCCGCCGCGCATGCGCCCCCAATATTTGGAGTTTAAGCTGTGCCACTGGCTCAGCTTGCATGATCAGCTAACCCCTTTATAGATGCAATTGGCCCTAACTAAATTTGGCCCCTGTTCCACATTTATAGCACATTTATTTTTATATATACAATTATTCTTGTATTCCTGATTTCCTATTACCTGCACCATTGGCCCTAAACTTGTCCAGCTTCTTGACTGTAATTTGGCTCATGTCTTTGTAACTCATGTGGCAGATTGTCTAACATGGACTTTGGCTTTTCCTTGGTTTTAACAAATTTTAAAGTTTTGTACTGTATCTAGTTAACTGGCTTACTATTGATGACTTTAGCATGTCTTCTGCCCTATTTAACAAGGAACAATGGTACAAATCTTACTACAAGGGAATTCCTAAAACTGAGCTTACTACTTCTAATCTGATCATGCTTTTTATGACAGTAGCCAACACATTTAAAGACATGAATAAAGGTTTCCTTGAAATAAAGACAATTTGACTGTGCATAGAAACACATGTGTTTGACTGCGCATAGAATGCATTAATATTTTCCACTGGGATAATGTTTCTATCCACTTAGTTGTTTTTTTTTTCAGAATATGTTATAAGCTTTGAAGATTTACATGAAACAGACCAAGAATTTTTTTTTCACATACTCAGATGTCAACAACCTGCCATCACAAATAGGCACTAAAACTAGATATCCTTGCTGTGCAGCAAAGTGCAGTGTACTGCAAAGTATTGACTCTGACCCATGGATCAGTTAGAGTTGTGGATAATTAATTGGGAATGTAAAATAGATTATTCATAAAAATAGATTTTAGCAAGGTTGTTTCAGCATCAAAACATCTCCAGAAATAGTCTTAGACCCATGGAAAGGCAGGAAGCTGAAAAACTTAGGGGAATCTTAAAAGGGAAGTGCGTGATAAGAAAAAAATAATCTTACATACTTACCTATGTGGAAGTAACACTGATCTGATGCTGCAGCTGTCATCTGTCATCTCTTCACTGAGAACCAAGCGATCAAAGACCACTGATTGCTCAGTTCTCGGGTCCGGTCTGAGTAGAGAGCGCTATTAGTCACCACTCTGTGATCTGCCCCTCCAGTGCTCACTGGAGCGCTGGGCAGTTGAGGGGGCAAGAGCAACTGGTTCAGAGCTCTTAACTGGGTGCTGAGAGACTGATTCAGCTGACATTCTGGTATCTAGACAGATGCCAACATTATTGTTGGAATCCTTGCAGAGCCTGGACCAGCTCTGTGACATCAGGTGACAGTGGGTCACAGAAGTGCAGAAAGCACTTTCACCATACTTAGCCTTTAATCCCTTTTTTAGATTTTATTGAGTTTAGTCAATACACAGAAATAAATATGAATGCAAAATGAGGCATATTAACGATGGTTGCCAACCATACTTCTCCTTTAATAGTAGAGAATCCAAATTCTAGCTAAAATCTTTTTTTTTTTTACATTTTGGATACAATGGGAAGGGATTCAATTCTGTACTGTTTTTTTGAAAGGCAGTCTGTGTTCCAGCTGAGGAGCTAATTAAACTTTCCAGTCCAGTGGCCACACTGGAAGTGAGAGAAATCTCCCAAACTTATGAAAAAAAGTAAATAAACCCAAATAGAGGTTCAAACCCTAAAGAAAAAGTTAAGTTTTAAGTAAAATTATTCTAGAAATAAAGTCATAGAAACAGACCGCTGAAAGAATAGCAGTTTTTATCGCCAAGTGTTAAGAGGATGAGTGCAA
>BLSH010441241.1:491578-507171 GCA_018402905.1 Glandirana rugosa
TGAAAACAACGGTCGCCAAATCTGCAATTACCGACACACAACTCAATAAAACTCCCCTGTCGTTTAAATGTGACAATATGTTCGACATGTGAGTGATGAAATGTAACATCGTTTCACATTAAAGAAGTCACAACAGTGTACTTTTCTATATTATTTTATAAATGTTTTTACACTCTCCACATGAGTGAAAACACTCTATGACATATATATGTCACGGAACGCTTTCATAAACCGGGGGAAACTTGAAACGCTGGAAAACGGTGTAAAGTCCGAAGTTTGTATTTCTATATTTTGACATTAAAAAACACTTCTTAGTTGTTCACCCTGTGTTTCTTCACAAAAAATTACAGTTTTATATCTTTATGTTTGAAGCCTGAAATGTGGCAAAAGGTCGCAAAGTTCAAAGGGGGCCAAATACTTTCGCAAGGCACTGTATATATACAGTATCTCACAAAAGTGAGTACACCTCTCACATTTTTGTAAATATTTTATTATATCTTTTCATGTGACAACACTGAAGAAATTACACTTTGCTACAATGTAAAGTAGTGAGTGTACAGCTTGTATAACAGTGTAAATTTGCTGTCCCCTCAAAATAACTCAACACACAGCCATTAACGTCTAAACCGCTGGCAACAAAAGTGGATACACCATTAAGTAAAAATGTCCAAATTGGGCCCAATTAGCCATTTTCCCTCCCCAGTGGCATATGACTCATTAGTGTTACAAAGTCTCAGGTGTGAATGGGGAGCAGGTGTGTTAATTGTTTCACTGGAAGTTCAACATGGCACCTCATGGCAAAGAACTCTTTGAGGATCTGAAAAAAAAAAGAATTGTTGCTCTACATAAAGATGGCCTAAGCTATAAGAAGATTGCCAAGACCCTGAAACTGAGCTGCAGCACGGTGGCCAAGACCATACAGCAATTTACCAGGACAGGTTCCACTCAGAACAGGCAAGAAAAAAATTGTGTGATTGCACAAAAGAGCCCGTTGGCGGGACACACAGGGCTTTAAGATATACAATTTTTTTCTTGCCTAGTTTTAGCCCCAGGGACCCCATCGCACTAGCACGTCTGTTTCGGCACTAGTGTTTTATTGACCATTACGGGGGAACTATTTCAATCCTTTCTTTTTGCTCTCCACTCAGAACAGGCCTCGCTATGCTCGACCAAAGAAGCTGAGTGCACGTGCTCAGCATCATATCCAGAGGTTGTCTTTGGGAAACAGATGTATGAGTGCTGCCAGCATCGCTGCAAAGGTTGAAGGGGTGGGGGGTCAGCCTGTCAGTGCTCAGACCATACGCCGCACACTGCATCATATTGGTCTGCATGGCTGTCATCCCAGAAGGAAGCCTCTTCTAAAGATGATGCACAAGAAAGCCCCCAAACAGTTTCCTCAAGACAAGCAGACTAAGGACATGGATTACTGGAACCATGTCCTGTGGTCTGATGAGACCAAGATAAACTTATTTGGTTCAGATGGTGTCAAGCGTGTGTGGTGGCAACCAGGTAAGGAGTACAAAGATAAGTGTGTCTTGCCTACAGCCAAGCATGGTGGTGGGAGTGTCATGGTCTGTGGCTGCATGAGTGCTGCCGGCACTGAGAAGCTACAGTTCATTGAGGGAACCATGAATGTCAACATGTACTGTGACATACTGAAGCAGAGCATGACCCCCTCCTTTCGGAGAATGGGCCACAGTGCAGTATTCCAACATGATAATGACCCCAAACACACCTCCAAAACAACCACTGCCTTCCTAAAGAAGCTGAGGGTAAAGGTGATGGACTGGCCAAGCATGTCTCCAGACCTAAATCCAATTGAGCATTTGTGGGGCATCCTCAATCGGAAAGTGGAGGAGTGCAAGCTCTCTAACATCCACCAGCTCCGTGATGTCATCACGGAGGAGTGGAAGAGGACTCCAGTGGCAACCTGTGAAGCTCTGGTGAACTCCATGCCCAAGAGGGTTAAGGCAGTATATATAATAATGGTGGCCACACAAAATTTTGATACTTTGGGCCCAATTTGTAAATTTTCACTTAGGGGTGTACTTACTTTTGTTGCCAGTGGTTTATACATTAATGGCTGTGTGTTGAGTTATTTTGAGGAGACAGCAAATTGACACTGTTATACAAGCTGTACACTCACTACTTTACATTGTAGCAAAGTGTAATTTCTTCAGTGTTGTCACATGAAAAGATATAATAAAATATTTACAAAAATGTGAGAGGTGTACTCACTTTTGTGAAATACTGTATATATATATATATATATATATATATATATATATATAATGAAATTATTAGACATGCTAGGGTATTTTATAGTCAGGCTAGGATATTATATAGACAGGCTAGGGTAGTATATGGACAGGCTAGAGTAGTATATGGACAAGCTAGGGTAGTATATAGACAGGCTAGGGCAGTATAGGGGCAGGCTAGGGTAGTATATAGACAGGCTAGGGTAGTATATAGACAGGCTAGGGCAGTATAGGGGCAGGCTAGGGTAATATAGAGGCAGGCGGAGCTGCCCGGAGGGCAGTTGTCATCGTGACACACAAAACTGCTGGAAAAAAAAATCTTTGTTGTCAACTTGCTGAGTAAATAGAAGAGAAGGAGAGGCAGCCGTGGTTCAATTTTCTGCCCCTCTCAAAGTGCTGCCTGGGTCCAATGGACCCACTGGGACCCATGGTAGGGCCGGCCCTGCATGCAGCACTAAGTGACTCCAGCTTATACAGAGGCTGGGTCACATGATGCACTGGCCAATCACAGCCATGCCATTAGTAGGCATGGCTGTGATGGCTTCTAAGGGCAAACCAGTGAAACGCTTGTTGATTGGCTGCCTGCAGCTATTCAACATGCGTGATCAAATACCCAAACCCAGAACCCGAACCCAAATGTCCGGGGTTCGGGTCGGGGTCACGGAGATCCCAAAGTTCGGTACGAAACCGAACTTTACAGTTCAGGTTCGCTCAACTCTAATCACTAGGTATTATTTCATTAAAAGCTGCATATTTTAAAATACTTAAAGCGGCTTTTGAAATATCATTAACATGTAAAAGATTAAGATTACTGTGATTGGATTAACATCTAATTAAAATGAACATGCAGCAATAAGTCATGTTAAAAAAAACTGTTAATGTGCTATTTATATAAAACATCTCCTTTTAATTGTAGAAAAGTAAAATATTGGCATGGAATGAAAAGTTTAACTCTGAATTAACATGCACACAGTAATTACTTTCTAAGCTCAGTATCCTGGCACCATAACTAGCCCTTTGGCTAACATAATTACACTCAGTGTTGCAAGTATATTATGCTGCCGACTGTTAAAGCTGAATTTCTGTCTACAAAGCACATGCTAATGCAGGATGCCTTAAAACAGAAAGTAATTTGAATACCGTTCTAAGACCTAATTCTTTAAATTAAGGTCACCAGAGAAGAAAAGAATTACTGGAAAACCGATAATGTGAGTATTATGTGTTTAAGACTTTTTGGATTAAAAGACAGCGGTGCGGATAACAACAAAATTAGTTTTCACTGTGGAGGAGAAGCTGGGGCATCTTGTGTTGCTAGGATATTTCACCCTATCACAGATGATCTTGACAGTGAAAACTGGTGCCTTAATTTCCCAATGGTCCATGCAGCATCTGACTTAGGCCTGATTCTGGTTAATCACACTGTCATTCTCTCAATAGATTGTCTTTTGACATCTTCATCTGCAAAAGGGATTCAACAGTCAAGCTTGACTATGCTAAATCAATGTGTTTTCTTTAAATGATCGAGACTCACAGAGAGGAGATGTTATGGTAAGAGCTGCTGGGTGATAAGTTGCAGGTATTACTGTCCAGTCGGGAAAAGAAGAATGAACAGACACTTTGTGGATCTGTAACCAACATTTGCTCTACAACACTCTCCTATTAGGAATGCAACATGTACATTTTTAAAATTCATAAATGGTTTAACCACTTGACCACTGGGCACTTAAACCCCCTTAACAACCAGACCAAATTTCAGCTTTCAGTGCTCTCACAGTTTGAATGACAATTACTCAGTCATGCAACACTGTACTCATATGAACTTTGCTTCCTTTTTTTCACACAAATAGAGCTTTCTTTTGGTGGTATTTAATCACTGCTGGGTTTTTTATTTTTTGCACTATAAGTAAAAAAAAATGAATTTTTCTTCATTTCTGTTATAAAATTTTGCAAATTAGTAATTTTTCTTCATAAATGTTGGCCAAAATTGATACTGTTGCATATCTTTGGTAAAAAAACAAACAAATTAGTGGATATTATTTGGTCTTTATGTAAGTTATAGAGTCTACAAGCTATGGTGACAATCACTGAATATTGATCACACCTGATGTACTGACAGCCTATCTCATTTCTTGAGACCCTAACAAGCCAGGAAAGTACAAATACCCCCCAAATTATCCCTTCTTGGAAAGTAGACATTCCAAGGTATTTAGTAAGAGGCATAGTGAATTTTTTGAAGTTATACTTTTTTTCCCACAATTCTTTGCAAAATGAAGATTTTTTTTCACAAAATTGTCATATGTTAATGGGTTATTTCTGACACCCAGCATATGCATACCACAAATTACACCTCAAAACACATTCTACTACTCCTTCTGAGTATGGCGATACCACATGTGTGAGTCTTTTACACAGCCTGGCCACATACAGAGGCTCAACATGTAGGGAGCGCCATCAGGCATTCTAGGAGCATAAATTACACACATAATTTCTTGACTACCTCTTGCACTTTTGAAGGTCCTGGAGCACCAGGACTATGGAAACGCCCAAAAAATGACCCCATTTTGGAAAGCAAACACCCCAAGGTATATTGTAGGAGGCATGCTGAGTTTTTTAAACATGTCATTTTTTCCACAAGTTTTTGGAAAATGTAGAAAGAAAATGAAAACGCATTTTTTTTACACAAAGTTGACCATTTATACAATATTTCTAACACACAGCATGTTCCTAGCAAAAATGACACCCCAAAATATATTCTGCTACTCCTCCCGAGTATTGCGATACCACATGTGTGACACTTTTACACAGTCTGACCACATACAGAGGCCCAAAATGCAGGGAGCACCGTCAGATGTTCTAGGGGCATACATTTCTAATCTAATTTGACTACCTTTTACACTATTGTGAGGCACTGTAGTGACATGGATAGGCACTGTAATGGCACAGATGGGCAGGGCAGTGGCACGGATGAGCAGTGTAGTGGCACGGATGGGCACTGTAGTGGCATGGATGGGCACTGTTGTGGCATGGATGGGCAGTGTAGTGGCACGGATGGGCACTATAGTGGCATGGATGTGTCACAGATGAGAACTGATGTGGTATGGATGAGCATGAATGATGCACAAATGAGCCATGGATGGGGATGGATGAGCCACGGATGGAGATGACTGAGCACGGATGGGTGGGTGAGCACGGATGGATGGATGGGTGAGCATGGCTGGGTGGGTGAGCATGGATGGATAGCTGGGTGAGCATAGATGGATGGCTGGGTGAGCACGGCTGGGTGGGTGAGCATGGATGGATAGATGGTGAGCATGGCTGGGTGGGTAAACATGGATGGATGGCTGGGTGAGCATGGATGGATGGCTGGGTGAGCACGGCTGGGTGGGTGAGCATGGATGGATGGATGGGTGAGCATGGATTGATGGATGGTGAGCATGGCTGGGTGGGTAAACATGGATGGATGGCTGGGTGAGCATGGATGGATGGCTGGGTGAGCACGGCTGGGTGGGTGAGCATGGATGGATGGCTGGGTGAGCATAGATGGATGGCTGGGTGAGCACGGCTGGGTGGGTGAGCATGGATTGATGGATGGTGAGCATGGCTGGGTGGGTGAACATGGATGGATGGCTGGGTGAGCATGGCTGGGTGGGTGAGCATGGATGGATGGCTGGGTGAGCACGACTGGGTGAGCATGGATGGATGGATGGGTGAGCATGGATGGATGGGTGAGCATGGATGGATGGATGGATAGGTGAGCATGGCTGGGTGGGTGAGCATGAATGGATGGCTGGGTGAGCATGGAAGAGCATGCATGGCTGGATGGGTGACCATGGCTGTGTGAGGAAGGCTGGATGGGTGAGCACGGATGGATGGATGGGTGGCTGAGCATGGATGGGGCAAGGATGGCTGGATGAGTGAGCATGGATGGGGTGAGGGTGGCTGGGTGGGCGGTTTATGGATGGGGTGAGGATGGCTGGGTGGGTGGTGGATGGATGGGGTGAGGATGGCTGGGTGGGTGGTGGATGGATGGGGTGATGATGGCTGGGTGGGTGGTGGATGGATGGGGTGATGATGGCTGGGTGGGTATTGGATGGATGGAGTGAGGATGGCTGGGTGGGTGGTGGATGGATGGGGTGATGATGGCTGGGTGGTTGGTGGATGGATGGTGGGGGTGCATACTATCATTTAGCAGCGCTGTGGGCATTACACATTGCGCACAGCACCGCAGCACGTCCGCTCTCCCCCTCTCTCCTCTCGCAATGCACCAATCGGTGCGGAGAGAGAAAAGGCGGTGGAAGCGCCGGCTTGTTTACATGTGATCACTCCGTCATTTGATGGCGCGATCACGTGGTAAAAGGCCGCTCATAGCGGCCATTCACCACGATCCGTCATGAGCCGGGTCCCCTAGACCCGGCAGTCGCGGATGTTCCCATGTGCACGCCCCAGGGGGCACGCGGGAAGCGCATTCATGGGAGGACGTCATAGTACATCCTCCCAGAGTTAAGCAACCACCCTGTAGATGTCTTTTGTTTATAGGGCGGTTGTTAAAAGGTTAAAACAAACCACAAATAATATGTCTATAGTTCTACCATTTTAACATAAAAAAATATATATTGTGATATTGGGGGTGTTTAGCTCAGTGGTAGGTGCATTTTTCAGTGAGTTTACAGCACAGGAACTTCAGGTTTTAGGTTGTGTTAGCCCACTTTTATTAAAAGTGCTGGCCCAACTCTCTCAGTCCACTGACCTGGAACCTCTCCCACTAGGGTTGCCACATCACCCCTTTAATCCAGGACACATATTAATTAGACAGGTTCTGTGTCTGATTAAGCTGGTAATTAAGCTCACTTG
The DNA here is from genome assembly GCA_018402905.1 of Glandirana rugosa. Classification (NCBI taxonomy): domain Eukaryota; kingdom Metazoa; phylum Chordata; class Amphibia; order Anura; family Ranidae; genus Glandirana; species Glandirana rugosa. Next base: position 498,688 of record BLSH010441241.1, read on the forward strand.
GTGCCTTATCTGCATTAAATTAGCCTTAGAACCTGTGTAATTCATATGTGTCCTGTATTAAAGAGATGATGTGGCAACCCCATCTCCCACATGTAGTGCCATCTCAAAGATATTGCCTGGGTTCCTAAACAGGAGTACACTTCCCTCCTGGCTGCAACAACTGCTCCAACACCAACTCCTATTCCACCTCCCCTGAGCTATGCTCAGATCTGCCTTATAACGAGTGTGTGCACCTAGACAAACACACAACCTGCAGAACTTCTGGAAAAACCCGGACACAAGACTGAAGACTCCCAATGCTCTTTGAAGTCTTCAAGTTTCTAGCCCCAATCCAGACTTACAAAATCCAGAGAAAACTTAAAACATAGTTTTCTCTGTTCACAAATCTTCTCCTGGAACTTCTCATACTGCCTCTTTGAAAGTCCTGTGTCTATTTTACACTAATTTCCCCCAAGACAGGGGCTCTCACTCTCACACTATCTACAGTAAATATATATATACTATACAGTATATTTAGTGACAGTGTTGGCCCACTGTGTAAAAAGTGGCAAATTAACTATATGTTAGCGCAAAAAAACTTTTACGAACACAGGAATAAAGCAGGCAAACTCCTAGCCAGGGTACTTCAAGCAAAGAAGGCCGCCACAACCATACACAATTACAGATTCATCAGGTCACAATCATAATTCTAACCCTGACAGTTCGTTTACTTTTACTCTTAGCTATATAACCATTCACACTCCGCTCCCTCAAAACTCAAAATGGCTAAAAAACAGGCTATCCTAGACTTCCTTCAGAAATATAGCCCCAAACCATTCTCAAACACGGTAGCCGAGACTTAGAACGTCCGTTATCAGAAGAAGGAACTAAGCTAGCACTCAAGCAAATGAAACCTTGTAAGAGCCCGGGCCCAGACAGACTAATAAAACAGCATATTACAGCACACACATGCAATAATGACATTTAAATCCTGCAAGGCTATTTAAACGTCTGAAACAAAGGTATGGGAAGTCTGTCACTCTATATGGCCATAGAGTGCTTAGCCCACTACTACTTCACAGTCCCCCAACTCAGTGGGTCCTAATGGGAGAACTAGAGAACTCTTCCTATGTCTCAGGTGGACACAGATTAGAGGTAATTATGGATAGGTGGGGTGCTCCAGCCCAAGAGATCTGGTCAGGATCATACAATAGAAAAATAAATACTTGGGGTACAAACCCTAACAATGTATTACATTAGAGATGGTGCTGCCATAAGACCACATGAACGCAGCGCACACATGCAATAATGACATTTAAATCCTGCAAGGCTATTTAAACATCTTAAACAAAGGTATGGGGAGTCAGTCACACTATATGGCCATAGAGTGCTTAGCAACTACTACTTCACAGTCCCTCAACTCAGTGGGTCTTACACTAACCATAGAATGGGAGATTATGTCTCTTAACCATGAGAGCAATGCACTCCCCCTAATGAGAGAACTGGAGAACTCTTCATATGTCTCAGGTGGACACTGATTAGAGGTAATTATGGATAGGTGGGGTGCTCCAGCCCAATAGATCTGGTCAGGATAATAAAATAGACAAATCAATACTTGGGGTGCACACCCTAACAATGTATTACATTAGAGATGGTGCTGCCATAAGACCACATGAACAAAACAGCATATTACAGTGCACACATGCAATAATGACATTTAAATCCTGCAAGACTATTTAAACATCTTAAACAAAGGAATGGGGAGTCCATCGCACTATATGGCCATAGAGTGCTTAGCCCACTACTACTTCACAGTCCCCCAACTCAGTGGGTCCTACACTAACCATAGAATGGGAGATGGACTAACAGTTGGTTATTACAAGATCTTCTCTGACCTCCTACTCCCCCACTTCTTAACAGCTTTTAATTCATACGCCACTCTGGGCACCCCACCCATAGACCTTCTGGAGGCACACATTACGGTGCTCATCAAACCAGGGAAAGACTCATCTATGGTTGCTAATTATACGCCAATCTCGCTACTAAATGTGGACCTTAAATGTTTTGCCAAAACATTAGCCAACCACCTATTACCCTTACTTCCACAGTTGATATCCCTTGATCAAGTGGGCTTTATACCGGGTAGGGAAATGAGGGATAACACCATCAAAGCTCTCAACATCCACCACTGGCTTACCTCCAACCGCGTTCCGGGTTTCTTCCTTTCCTTAGACGCAGAGAAGGCATTCGATAAAGTGGCCTGGGACTACATGGCAGAGACACTAAAATTCATTGGAATCCGCGAGCGAATGCTGAACCTCATTTTCTCCCTTACTCCATCTCCTTAGCGAGGGTCTGACTAAACGGCCAAACACAAATGGTACATGCCAGGGCTGCCCCCTCCCCCCCCCTGATCTTTGTGATCTTTGTACTTACCCTCCAACCCCTCCTGCGATGCCTTAGAGCTAACCCTGATATCAAGGGCATAAAAATAGAACACCAGACCTGCAAACTAGCTGCATTCGCAGATGAAATTCTCCTCTTCCTTACTGATCCTTTACTAACCACCCCCAATCTACTTAAAGATCTGGCCGATTTCAAGCTCTTATCCAACCTCCAAATCAAGTTTTCAAAATCAAATGCCATTAAAATAACGTTACCCCGAGAAACACTAAAACAATGCCAAGACAACTTTCCATTTAAGTGGAATAAGGATACAATCACCTACCTCGGCATTCAACTGCCAACCACACTCTCGGACTTATACAAAGAAAACTACCTCCCACTATTGAAAAATATACACCGAGATCTAAAATCATGGTCTAATGGCTTCTTTTCCTGGTTTGGAAGAGCTGCAATCATAAAAATGAACCTCCCTCCCAGAATACTGTATCTTTTCCAAACCATACCCATCAAATGACCACCCATCTTTTTCTCCTTGTATCGAAAAGCATGTTCAGACTTCATATGAGGCTCCGCTCGCCCCAGAATAAGTCTCCAGAGACTGATGATCCCCAAACTGAGGGGTGACATTGGCCTCCCAGATATCAAGAAATATCACAAAGCCTGCCATTTAGCAAGAGTGTTCGACTGGAACATACACTCCAACATTAAAACATGAGTCCAAGTGGAGCATGCCATGTCCACCCTTCCTCTTCACCAACTCCCCCGGATAGCGCCCAAACACATTCCCCTGATGTGCAAAAACCACCCCTTAATAAACCCCACAATCAATGCTTTTCAAGATGCATGTCGCGCACACAAAATCTCATCAACACTAGGCCCCATGACGCCACTTCGCCAAAACCCAGGTTACACCCCGGGCCTACATGCAACAATTGCACAAGACTCCTGGCCTCATCTGAATATACGAGAAGACCAATTCTATGAAGGGGGACACCTCATCCCCCTGCCGGAGTTATCGGCCCGGATGCCCAACCAGTCATTTCCATTCTGGTCATACATAAAATTAAGACCCTTCTTTGAAGGATCACATCCCCGACCAGATTGGACACGACAAACCACGCTCTTTCAAGATATGTGCCTAAAATAGAACCCCAAAGACGTCTAATCTTGGATGTATACATTTTACTCTTCACGGACCTAAATCCCAAATCCAACCTGACAAGTCGGAAATGGGAACAGGAACTTTCAATTGACTTATCTGAAAAAGAATGGGAAAACATTTATGCACATATCCACAGCAAACGCATTCAAAATATTCTCTAGGTGGTATAAGACGCTACTCAAACTAAATAAAATATCACCATCTCTCTTCCCTCAATGTTGGCGCTGCACCAAAGAGCTAGGATTGCTTTTACATATTTCGTGGTCATGCCGCATCATACAACCGTTCTGGAAAGAGGTGCACCGATTAACTAACCAAATCACCACCCTTACCTTAGATTTTTCACCAGTTCAACTCTTACTACACCACACCCAAAAACCGAACAATGCATACTTACACTCGTTAGCCATTCACTTGGTAAAAGCAGCTAGTATGTGTATACCCACCAAATGGCGCTCAGCAGACTCCCAATTATTAAAGACTGGGTCAAACGCATTAAAAGAAAAACGCAGAAATGGAGGAACTCATACACCAGGCCAATGACACTCCCTCTAATTTCAGGAAACAATGGTCATGATGGCAGCACTTTACCACAACCGAATAATACACCAATATGGGGATTTAAAATTAAAGGGCAGAACAAACAATGCGATAGTCACACATTTCTGAACTTATTTCGCCCCCTTTTTTACCAGGTGATGACTATATATGTTGCCCAAGAGCCTACAGAAAACACATATAATAGACTACATATACTCCCACCATACATCCTCCTATGAACATAAGGAATAGAACCACAAGCCCCGACCACTGAAGGATGCAGTTAAACCCCCCATAGATAACCGGGTTAAGGCAATAAGAAACACTGGTACTAGCTAGTCTCTCTTTATAGAGATTGTATTAGCCTGACAAGGTCCTATTAAGGAAATGTTTTATATCAAAGACACGGTATAAGTTTCCAACTTATTAATGTGTGCACCAATTTACTTGTTGAAATATGTCCATGTTACTTTACTTTTCTTTAACGAGACTTATGCCTTCATTTACTCTGTACTTTTGCTACTGTAGGTGGCTGTGTCCTCAAAGTTTTGATTCTCTGTATAACAGATTTAAACAGAAAAACCAAATATAAACCTTTCAAATAAAAAAGTAAATGGGTAAATGGCACACAGGGCTCTCAAGGGCGTGAATTGAGGGACTCCAGAATGGCTATAATGAACTGAGAAAATTGGGTTTTCAGTTTTCTCCTAGATTAATAATTCCCAGATTGGGTTCTGATGTTCAGAGGCTTTTAAGAGTCTTGGGAGGGGCAAAACCTCTAACCCTGTGTCCAGATCTTACTGGAGACCAGCAGAGTGTGCAGGTAAGCACTGCCTTTATAATCAAGGGCCTAGAGACAGGTGGCCTTCTGCCCAAAGACCAGGATTTGGGTCAGTCCAGCATGGAGCTGTGAGAATGTGAAAGTGAAAGGTACAGAGTTTGAAAGTGACCACAGAGGTGCTGTGAATCAGTCTGAGATCAGACCAAAGGCCTAAGCTGGAGGCCTGAACAGCGGTGCTGCAAAGAAAGTCAGGAGGCTTAATGTTGTTTTAATTTTGTGTTTTAAGTGGTGGTGGAAATCCCTGTGAGGGTAACCTTTTGTTTTCATTGGAAATTTTTCTTCTTCTTTAAACCACTTTAATACCGGGCACTTTTACCCCCTTCCTGCCTAGGCCAACTTACAGCTTTCAGCCCCCCGAATGACCCCTTTTTGGAAAGTAGACAGTCCAAGGTATTCAATAAGAGGCAGGTTTTTGAAGTTGTAATTTTTTGTCATAATTTTTTGTAAAATGAAGAAGTTAAAAAAAAAGTTCACAATTTCTTTTTTTACATATTGTCAACTAGTGCAGTACAGTGTCATCATATAACTAGTGTGGCAGTGATCAGAGACACTGACTGGGGACAGTACGAAAAAAAAAATACATTTGTTTTCTTTATTTTTACATTTTTTTTTTAACATACTGTGATCAGTGCCATATAATGTTACCATATTAACATTATCAAAAGAGTTCACTTATGTTCAAAAGTAGTGATAGCAGCGCTTAGTGGTATTACAAATGCTCAGTGCAAATGTAGCATAGATCATAAATGTTCAGTGCAAATGTAGCATAAATCATAAAATTAAATAAAGTGCTGGTGCTGTGAGTAAGTTCTTTTCAAGGTGCAAAACACAACTTGTCAGCTTCTGCTGAATCCTCCACCTCTGATCACCATGTGCATAAAAACACACTGGGGGCTCACCAGAACTATGGTATAAAACAGCCTGCTTGTATCTCAATGTCAGCAAGAGGATCCCCTTCTTAACTTGCATCCAGAGGATAAACACCACAAGGAGCTATTGCTCTCTAGCTCAGACAGTCATAGGGAATAAGCATAAAGAGCCATCATAGTGTATCATTTAAAAACAAGCTTCCTTTATTCCAATATAATATGCGCTTACATTTAAAAAAACAGTTTTTCTTCTTCTTCAGAAATGCAACAGATGCCTTAGCTGTGTATTTTTGTTCATTGTCATGTTGGAAAAGCGCACGACAACCAAGGCCATGGAGTGATGGTAGCAACTTCTCTTTCAATACAGAGCAGTACATCTGTGAATTCATGATACCAGCAATTAAATGCAGCTCCCCGACACCAGCAGCAGTCATGTAGCCCCACAGAAGGACATTGCCACCGCCATGTTTCACTGTAGGCACCATGCGTTTTTCTTTGTACTCCTCACATTTATGATGCCATACAGTTTTGAAGCCATCAGTTCCAAAAGCATGTATCTTGGTATCAACAAAAAGAGAGAAAGTGGGACTTTAGATGAGGGATGTCACTGCAGACAAAGGTAGCATAAAATATATATAAAATATTTTATTGAACAAATACAAGTACATTATGAACATTCCACAGTCAAGGGATACATAGTAAATAAGTAGGTAGGTGATATACCATATGCAAAGCAACCCACTCATATAGATATACACATAGACCATACACATGTAAAACATTCGACTTGATAAAATTTCAGTTATAAATTGTAAACACAGGCCAGTAAAATTGAAGAGTAATAAGCCGATCTTGTCAGGGCACCCTAAAAACTCTACGCGTTTCATAGCTCTCTACCATTCATCAGAAGTTAGCTGCGAATGTAAGACTATAATATAAAAATGTAAATTAATTGCTATCCTCTAAAAAGGAGAAAAGCTGTTGGGGAGCAAGGGATCTATACTCCCAAGACGGCTGGAAGTGCCCAGTTGATATCAGGTGGATGGGGAGCCCCGGACAAAACGTCTGCCCCGGAGATGAGGTGGGGGTCCCCAACCCAATGTGAAGGAGCCCAATGGCAGGCTGGGTCGATATGACACATATCCCATGTGGAGAGAATATGTATGTGAACCGTGAAAATTTTTTATATATATATTTTTTTTATATATATTTTACATATGTATAATAGGGAAGGAGGTTTGTCAGTGCGGTGGTGGTTAGATCGCATTTTTCTTTTTTGTACATGTATTTTGGTCTCATTACTCCAGAGTACAGAGTCCCAGTGGTGTTCTCCTTTTTCAGCATGGGTCCTGGCAAATTCGAGGAGGGTTTTTGTGCATGGGATTTAGGAGAGCCTTCCTTTGTGGACTACACCCATTCATGCTATTCCACTGCAGTGTATTGTGTCAGGGAAACAATTTTGCCTTTCTACTTCTTTAGCTAACTGCAGTGAACTTGCATGGTGATTTTTTTCAACCCTTCTCATCAGAAGATGCTCCTGTCAAGGTTTTGACTTCCATGGACGGCCTGAATATCTCTGTGAGATGGTTGCAGTTCCATCTTTGTTACTTTTTGTATCACTTTTGCTACAGTATTCTGACTAATAAGTAAAGCTATGCTGATCTTCTTGTAACCTTCACCTTTCTTGTGTAAAGAAATGATTTCCTTTCTCAGGCCTTGTGACATTTCTCTTCCATGTGTTTAATTATTTTTAATTAGGATTTTGTTGTCTAAAATTTAGCTCCTAAGACTTTCATTGGGGTGGAATTAATTTTTGCAACATTGTCTTGAATTAATTTGTTAGGAAAAGTACTTTTTTGTGAATGCAAATTAACAAATCTTGGTTGCAATCAATGGCCCGCATTTGTGGGAGTATTTTATTGTATAGTGTCCCATAGAAAATGTTGATTCTGAAAGGAAGGTAAAGGTTTTCTGACAAATCTGTTAGGGTGTGCTGAGCACTGTATATATTTCTTATGTTTGCCCTATTTCCATGACAAGACAACATGTTTTGTGAATGTACATAATGGTAACCTACCAAGACTAGAGTTGAGCGAACCCGGACTGTAAAGTTCGGGTCCGTACCGAACTTTGGGGTGTCCGGGACCCGGACCCGGACTTTTCAAAAAAAGTCCGGGTTCGGGTCCGGGGTTCTGGTAATTTTAATGAAAAATCTTAAAAATGCTGTAAAAAAGCCCAGGAAGGTCCTAGAGGTCTGCAAAAGGAATGAAAATGGGGGTAAGGGTGGGACAAGTGCCCTACAAAGAAATGGGGACAGGGAAATAACTTTAAATATAAAAAAAAAAATAAAAACATAAAAAATGCAAAAATGGAGATCATCTTCAAAATGGGTCTGAAAAGTATTAATTAACATTAGAGGCCATAGAACTGTTCTAAAATCATCTTCAAACTGTGTCAAAAAAGTATAAATAAGCCCGGAGTACCCATATCACTGTTCAGTGCACATCTCTGTGAAGAACACTTCTTTTTAGTCTGTCACTTTTCTTATTGCCGCTAATGCTTGCACAGCTGTTATTCACACACAACATCTTTTCTTTGCCTAGAAAAGATGTTCTTCACACATTACATCTGTTCTTCATACATCTGGAAATAGAATAGAACACTTTACCTAAAACCGGGTGCGGAAC
>BLSH010441241.1:507626-527044 GCA_018402905.1 Glandirana rugosa
ATGGACGTTTATCTCGGCCATGGGACAAGTGTGTCTTAGTCGACTTAGGACCTCTGCCGATTAATAGGACCTCGACACGTAAACCTACCAATTTAGTATAGAACGATTTCTTCCCACGTATGACCACGGATAACGAACCCGAGTCTTTCCGACAATGACCCTAGAGTATATTTACAGAACCAATCTCAACTCGCTTGAAGATCTTCAGGCCCAAGACGACCAAGCCGGCTTGAAGCCCTGTTTCAGGCCCAAGCCCAGGCCTGTCTTGGGCTTGAAACTGTCCCACCCTTACCCACATTTCCTTCCTTTTGCAGACCTCTAGGACCTTCCAGGACTATTTTACATTTTTTGTGCCTAAAAGTCCGGGTCTCCATTGATTTCAATGGGGTCCGGGACAAAGTTCGGGTTCTGTCCGGACCCGAACCCGGACTTTGTCCCGAAGTTCGGCCGAACCAGCAGAACCCGGACTTCTAGAAGTTCGCTCAACTCTAACCAAGACATTTATATGAGATCCCAGTAACAGCCTTTCTGAGCCCAAGCAATAGGCACCAGTATGCACCCTTCTTTAGCAAGATATGATTTAACCATCCAAATGCACAGCTCCAGGATAATTAGCCGTCTCCAGGATTCAGCTGATTCTGTGTGAACAGGGTACCGGCTCTATTTGCAGGTATAATGAACTGAAGAGAAAAGGCCGTGTGGCTGCACCCCTTTTATTATACATGAAGATAGTTTTCATGTTATTCTAATGGTTCAGCCCTTAATTAACCGATTTGGCTGTTTTATATTTGACTTTCCAATTCTTGATTGGCTGGCTGTTGCTTGATCTGGCTACACCCCTCCTATTTCAATATCATATATATATATATATATATATATATATATATATATATGTGCAATGTATATATACATCTTCAGCCTATGACCAAGCACTAGTGTTTGGTGTGAAATGCATCAGCATAGCTGGGACTTGTAGTCCGCCACATCCACTGCTTTGCTTTTATCTCAATAAAGGAGTTTGGTTAAGGAGTGTGGCCATCCAGCCTTTTCTCTTTGGTTCATATGATTTAAACACTCCCCACCCAGCCATTATACATAAACGGTCGGGTGGGTCAATCACTGTTCTGACTGGATGTGCCCATGCGTCCTGTCAGAATGCATGCCCACATGTGGAGCGATCCCATGATGGCTGTGTTCCCTCAGTGAGGGGGGAGAGGGGGATCACTGCAACCTGTCAGTGATCTCTGTGTAGTTGATGATTTTACTGTTCAGCTACACACAGATTACAGCCAATTGTCAGCATTGCACCAAGCACTATCTGTCCCTGTCCACAGTTCACATCAACATCTGTATTAGCGTCCCATCAACATCTGTTACAGTGCACAAAAACATCTGTCACTGTGTACCAGTGTCCCATTAACATCTGCAATAGTGTTACATTGCAACATCAACATCTGTTGGTGTCCGCTGGTGGACGATTAACATCTGTCAATAAATGTGATAAAAAACATTGAAAATACAGTGTAAAAATAAAATAAATAAATAGATAACAAAATAAAAAAATAAAAGAATTCAAAGCGCCCCCTCGTGCTCGCGTGCAAAGGCGAACGCACATGTTGGTCCCATGTGCATACGTAAATAGCAATCGCACCGCATATGTTAGTGAGAGCAATAGTTCTAGCACCAGATCTCTTCTGCAACTCTAAACTGGTAACCTGTAAGGCTTATAAAGCATTGCCTATGGAGATTTTTAAATACTGTATGTTTGGCGCCATTCCACAAGCATGCACAATTTTAAACTGTTATATGTTTGATATTTATTTACTTTGTGTAACACCATATTTTATATTTTACAAAAAACTTGGGTATTATATTGTGTTTGTGTGCATTAAAATTCATGGGTATTTTTTCCTAAAAAGAAATACCGCTGCACAAATACCGTGTGACATAAAAATTGCAAAACCTACCATTTTAATCTCTAGGGCCTCTGCTAAAAAATATACGGTGCTTGGAGGTTCCAAGTAATGTTCTACAAAAATACAGATTTTTACTTGTAAACAAAAAGTGTCAGAAGAAGGCCTTTTGTCAGGATTGAGTTCACCTGCTGGTGGCACTGTGGTGCTCTGGGCTGATTGTTGCAGTTCCAGTGTCCACTAACAGGCGTCTACCAGAAGCCAGCAGGTTCTGATCAGCCATACCTGGCTTCAGCTGCTAGGTGGATATTTAAGGCTGCTCCTCCCATCCCCCAGCGCGTCACTATCCTGTTGATTGCCCCCTTGCTACCAGAGCCTTGTGCTTCCTCTTTACCTTCTTGTTGCTGAGACCTTGAGACTTATCCTGATCCATCCTGCACTCCTCTGCCTTGCTCCTGCTCCCTGTCCTAGTACCCAGTATTGGTCCCCTCTGCCTTGCATCCCTGCTTTCTCCGTTATCTTTGTCCCCTATATTGGATATAGTCATTAGTTAGGTTTATTAGTTATTCTTGTTCTTGTTTGTTGGGGTAGTTATTTGTGTCTTTCACTATAAATAAATCTCACTTTAAGGATATATATATTGTATGGTCTCAGTTTCCGTGAGAAGTTACATATATCTGGTCTCCCTTGCTGCTGATTCCTGACACCTGGTCCTAAAATGGATAATTCCTGAAGGTGCTCCTTGGATGTTGGGCCTCTCGATGTGACTAGGCTGTGAAAAAATCTCACAGATATGGTATCGCCAAACTCAGGAGTAGTACCAGAACATATTTTGGGGTGTAGATGCAAGTATGTCTATTTCGTGTGTGAGAAATAACTTGTTAATATGACATTTCTGTGAAAAAAATACATTTTATTTCATTTTTGTATTTTCCAAATAATTGTGGGAAAAAATGACAACTTCAAAAAATTCCCCATGTCTCTTGCTAAATATCTTGGACTGTCTACTTTCCAAAAATGGGGCATTTGGGGAATGTATTTGTACTGTCCTGCCATGTTAGAGCTTCAAGAAATTTGATACGCCATCAGTACATCAGGTATGATCAATTTTTAATGATTGATACCATAGTTTGTAGACTTTATACCTTTCACACAGACCAAATAACATACACTGATTTAGGTTATTTTCACCAAAAATGTAACAGAATACATTTAGGCCTACATTTATAAAGAACAATTATATATTTGCAAAGTTTTATAACAGAACTAAGAAAAACGCAAAAACACATAATTTTTGCAGCGCTAATAATGTTAATTTATTATGTGCAAAAGTGTATAGATGAAAAAAAAATAAACGAGTCCAATTTCATTGCATGTGATAACAATAGTAGTCCCAATCCAGTAATGCAGTAATGCATACACCACCCTGTAATGGTGGATATTTATTTTCAAAGCGATTCCAGATTCACCACATGGACTCTTATTAGAATCAACGGACTCTATTATGGAGTCAGTTTAGCCTAAAACAAGTATCATGTCACAATATGCTGGGCCCATATGGTTTAATCAGATCCTCATTGTGTCTCAAATTCCCCAGTAGCATGTTAGGTGTACATGACAATAATGCCGATGCCATAAGGAACATTTATTAAAAGTAAATGATGAAACTACTCACATGTGAATCATGAAAACAGCCCTGTATACATATAATACTCCCAAGCGATGTAGAAAAAACTTCCAAATAGTACAAACGATGCATCAAAGCGTGGCGACGTCATGTGCTTTAGCCCTTCCCAAAGCGTTTTGCCATAACTGACGTCATCTGGGGCATAAACACACCATGAGTCCCCACGCCATATATATATCCATCCAACAGGGGAGGTGTCACCTTAATTGGCAATCATTTACTCTCAAATCTGTCCCCAAAGGTGGCTGCTTGGGACTGCCAAGCCTCGTTGTCACTGCCTTGTTTTTGTAACAAAACATGGCCAACCACCCTATATCCAAGCCTTGTTATCAAATTCAAAGATGGCTGTCCAAGAATACCAAGCCTCATTCTCAGACAAGGATGGCCGAATGGCGGGGAAATGTCCCAACCTCATGTTCATTTCTAAATATGGCTGACTGTCCTGTGTCAAAGCCTCACTATTGTTTCAAAGATGGCCGACCGGCATTCAAACCTTAATATAGATCTCGGCCGCTCAATAGGGATTTGGGCCTGATAAATCACTGAAATGGCCTGCCCTATAGTGAAACATTTATTATACAGATACGGCATATAACATTGACAGGATGGTTTGTATATCTAGGGTAAATAATAGACAAACAAGAACGGTGGGTCACAGTGGTATCCCAAAAAGTGTAATAAATAACAAGAAAATAAGAAATAAAAAATAAATGATAAAAAATGTATAAAAAAATTAAGAATGGACATGACCACATTATAGTTCATCAAAATAGTCATAGCTCAGGGCTGATAACATAAAGAACTGATATGTATCACACCATCAATAGTAAAATAAAAATAAAAATATAAATGACTTGTGCGTAATGCAGCAAGATCCCTAAATACTAAAATGGAAAAAAAAAGGAAAAACTCCAAAACTCCAAAAAGCATCTCCTGCTGCATGGAATACAAAAAGTGCACAAAGATTATACTGTAAACCTCAATATTACCCATAATGCTAAAAATAAAGGCTATAATGGACGATCATGCATTATTAATTAATGCATTGATATCCCACTCAACATTCATATCGTGTGGACTGTAGGGTGTTAATTCATGAATCCATCTGGTCTCTAATTGGGAGATCCCCTTTTTGTTGTGACCCCCTCCAAGGTGCTTCATATTTGGATACCTGTTATAGCAACAAGCATAATACTTAAGGATACTGTGTTCTCTCATACCCTTATGAATATTGTTGATGTGTTCATTAATATGCACAGAGAGCAAACAAATTATCCTCCTTATATATTGTTTGCCACAACTTCCACAAGGACAACAAATAAGATGTACAATATTTTTGGAGGCACAGGTAATAAATGACTTAATGTTGTATGATTTAGAGGTGAGCATTGATTGAAACGTATTTATCTTTCTACCCTTAAATCTATTGATTTGACAAACTGAACATTTTCTACGCTGGAAATACACCATAAAATCATGGAAAAAAGAAGGGTTTATTGGGAGAATCCAAGATATTTGTGGCTATTTGGTTGTAAAGAAGGAACCCCTCTATAACCAATTCAGTTCTTTCAGTGTAGCTGCCGATCACTTTCACACAGCCGGTAGTGTCGTGGCCCCCCCCCCCCCCCCTGCCAGAGGCCCCCTCCTCCTGTGGTTCTCGGGCTGTCCCGTGCTCACTGGTGCTCGGGAACACAACTGGTGGCTGGGGGAGACAGAGAACATGTTAAATTATAATGTCAATGACATGTAAACATTACAACAAGTTCTCAACCAATCAAGTGCAATATAGTTCTGTAGTTTAGGCATGAGGAGGATCAAGTCAAAAACTCAAAAAGACATAGCATTTTGTAAAAAAAAAACAACAACATGTGTGCTTGCTTCTAGTTCAACTTCTGACACATTTGTGAAAGAAACACATTTCACAGACAGTCACAGAACACATGAATTATTTATTCCAGGATGGCAAAGAGGATGTGTTATCACTTAGCAGTAGCACTACAGTAAGGCCTCATGCACAATGCAGCTCAAAGCAGCTGATGGTGTTTGGGCTGTTTGAGTCATTTCTCTGCCTGTTAACTCCCCTCCATGTTGTTAGCCTATGCTATGTGTCCATTGGCCAGGTATTGCATACTATAGATGTTTCAGGAGTGTAGTGGCAGGCAGACAGAAGAAAAAAATCCAAATTAAACCTTTGGAATTTTTTCTCCCTGTAAACTTCCCTGTCACTCAACTCCTGAAAACACCTGTCATGTACAATGCATGCCTGGCCATAGCTAGTTAAACACATAGGCTAACATGGAGCGGAGTTAACAAAGAGAAATAGCTCAAAACAGCTCAAACACCTGGAGCAGCTGCGTTGAGCTGCATTGTTCAACTGTGCATGATGCCTTGCCTTGAAAGCTCACATTTCAGAGAACAGAAATGACATCATGTTTTAAACTTTTAGTTACTTACATCACAACAAGTTCACAACCCAAGTGCTGCAATACAATACAGTTGGTTAAATAATATTAGGCATGAGGAGCAAGAAAGAACAGTACCTCAAGCATAGCATTATAGTAAGGCCATGCGCAATGCAGCTCAAAGCAGCTGCTTACTCCTCCAGGCATTTGAGATTTTTCTCTGCCTGTTGACTCCCCCCTCCAATGCCTCCATGTTAGCCTATGTGACTGACTGATGTCCACTGCACACTATATGTGGTTTCAGCCAGGAGTCTAGTGGTGGGGCAGTTTACAGACAGCAGGCAGAAATGGCTGATTTTCAAAGTAAAAACTTTGGCTTTTTTTCTACCAGTAAACTTTCCTGCCACTAAACTCCGCATATAGTGTAAGTCAGACTGACTGCGCAATGGATACATAGGCTAACTATGGAGGGGAGTTAACAGTCAGAGAAACAGCTCACATACCTGGAGGAATAGCTGCTTTGAGTTGCATTGTCCAACAGTGCATGAATTTTTATGCCTTGAAAAAATTCTCAGTTTTCACAGAAAAAAATGTTATCATTGACGACATGTAACATCACAGAACAGTTCAACTTCACAACCCAAGTGGTACAGTGAAATATAGTAGTTTAGTTAAATAATGTAAGGCATGAGGAGGATGAACTAGAAGTTCTAGAACAGTACCTCAAATTTACACAATTTGGTAAAAAAAATGTGTAAACTTTTATTTTAGATATAAAACCTTTTTTTATATGCTTGCTTCTAGTTCAACTTCTTAAGAAACTCGTGAAAGAAACAGATTTGTTCATTCAAGGATGGCAAGGAGCCAGGGAAGGACTAGAGGACTGCAGTAAGGCCTCATGCAAAATACCAGCTGAAAGTAGCTGCTTCTACAGCTCACAAAAACCCTTGTTGGAGCAGTTGCTTTGAGGATTAGCTGAAGCGTGCAACTGTGCATGAAGCCTTGTACAGTACAGGACAGGTGTTAGATTATTTTCCAATTCAAATGCAAGTGTCAAGTTTTTTTAAGAAACAGAAGAACCTCTGTATGTTCAGTTAGAAGGTGGTTTCTGGTGTCAGTCAGAATGTGTGACACTGCACTGAACATTCTCTCACTTTCCACACTACTGCAAGGAGCTGAAAGATATTTTTGTGCCATTTGGCCCAGAGTGGGAAATCACAGTTTATTGACTGCCCAATACCCAAGAGGTTTGTCCGAATGAGGTACAGTGACCTCTTCAAGATATACTTCGAGTTATATGGTAGCAGCAATGGGAGCACTGTTCTCAAATGTAGATGAAGAAGCAATTTCTTGAAAAACACTGTCCACACTGGTGGTAGTAGTAGTGGATGTGGTACCTGACTGTTGGACAGCGTGAGGCTTTGTGGCAGATGGTTGTTTCTCCGGTGTAGTTGCCTGTACAGATATTTCTTGCATTTTCACCAGGAAAATTTATTTGGCCTGCCTGCCAGCATCTGCATTTGAGAAGAGCTGACCTTTATTTCTAGAAGAAGAAGAAAAGCAAGACAACTATGTCAATCATGCAAGGCCAGCAAAGCAACAACTGTGGAAGCTTGCTGTGGGGCCACTGCTAGAAAGAAAGGAGCCAGGAGTGCCGACAGGGGACCCAGAAAAAAGAGTTGGATCGTATGGAAACTAAGTAACCAAAAAACAAAGCAATGCATGATATTATAGCAACAGGCAGCAGCAATAATTACCTTGGATCGAGTAAGGTAGTGATGCAGTAAAGTGGGTTTTGCTCCATGTCAGAGAAGTTTTTGTGCAACACAGCAAGCGATGTGCTCTTCATCGTTTTAACACCGTGGTCCTCATCCATTTCTTTGGTGTTTGCTGTAGCACTGTAATTGCAGGAATTACATGTGAGGCAAAAGAATATGAACAACTGACATGCCGAGTCAATTCTTTAAAGGGAGATAATATGTTGATCATCTTTTCCATGAAATTCCACTGATTTGCAGTGATAGTTGCAGGCAGCTCATGCTCTGACACATATACTACAATGGCTCACTTCTGCTCAGAGACTGCAGCATGTAAAAGTGCTGTTCCAGCGAGTCTGAACATCTTGTTGAAGTTTTTTAATGGGTTGGCTAAGTTGGAGCTGAATATCTTGCAGCCGAGAATATACCAAGTTTGAATGTTTAAAGTGGTCAACTATTTTGCACCCAACTCCCACAGCATCCATAATGCTGTGCTGTGATAAAAGACCCTCTGAGACTGCCAGCTGCAGTGTATGTGTCACACATGAAAAACTCTAAAGACCAGTATCTTCCACACCTTTTATTATATTTCTGCATTATCCCAGACTACCACACGGACAGAACTTTTAGGAATGGCCCAAGTGTCAAGCATTTCTTCAAGTATGCTTGTTATAGCTTGGCCTGCGTGAGAACCTTGAAATTTCTTAGCGTGGAGCATGACTTGCTGCAGAGAGAAATTGCCATCAATCCATTGTGCAGTTAAGCTAATTACAGACACAGGGCTTACACTACTGCTCCAAATGTCCATGGTGAAACTGATAGCCTTTATGTCCTCCTGCAGCATGTTAGTATGGTGTTTTTTCACTGTGTTGTGTAATTGAGGCAAGATGACATCTGTGATGTAATGGCGACTGGGAATTTCGAACTTAGGCTCCAAAAGAAGCTTGCAAAAACTCACATTGTCAACTATTGATAGTGGATGATCATCAAGAATGATGAATTGAGTAACTGCCTCAGATATTTTCATAGCCCTTGGGTTATCCATGGAATATTTTTCACGTCTTGAAAGGGTTTGCTGCAGTGACAGCTGCTGAGTGCCAGTTCTAGCGACGGTAAATTTTCCATGCTCACTCTTGAGTTTCATTTTGAGGTGTTTTATGAGATTACTGGAATTATAAGAACTAACTTTTGATCATCATCTTGTTATTTTTGCAGAACAAAGTTTGCAGTCTGCAATGCGTGTGTTGGTTTCACTGATTTTAAAAAACTTCCAGACTGCAGACATTTTGCTGTCATCCTTTACACTCAAAGCCTGAAATAAATAAGTCTCTGGGGGGGAAAATGAGAAAAAAATGGAAAAAAAATTTTTGAGCCTTTTGAAATGCCATGGTTTTCAAACATTCACACGTGACACTTTTAAGTTCTAACTCAGTAAGACAAACATCTGACAGATTTTCAAAGATGAAATGAAGCTCTGCTGCACTCACTGATTGTTGTTGCTTGTTCTTCCTGCAGCCATGCAAGAATCCAGCATCTTGGTATGGCCAAGTAACCCATCGGGGAACAGAAAATCCATCTGGCGTGGTAACAGAAGCAGAACGCTACAAAAAATACCAGAGATAATGTTCCTGAGAACCCAGCCAGCAAAGTAAACACTGCACAATACCATGTGACTAGATGGACAAATGTAAGGCCAAGGTGCAAAGAAAAAAAAAGTAAATTAATATTCTAATTGTAAAGGAAAGGGTGCACACTGCATGCACAGCTGGACAGGGGACAATGAAACATGATGTAAGCAAGAGACATGTGGGTGCCGGGGACATCTAAAGTGGTTTACAGCACTCACTGGCCTCCATGTAAGCAGAGAGAGACATGCTGTGGTGTGGGACATGTAACAGGTAATTCACTGGCCTCCATGTAAGCAGAGAGAGACATGCTGTGGTATGGGACATGTAACAAAGGTAACACACTGGCCTCCGTGTAAGCAGAGAGAGACATGCTGTGGTATGGGACATGTAACAAAGGTAACACACTGGCCTCCGTGTAAGCAGAGAGAGACATGCTGTGGTGTGGGATATGTAACAGGTAACTCACTGTCACTGGCCTCCATGTAAGCAGAGAGAGACATGCTTGCTGTGGTGTAGGACATGTAACAGCACTCACTGGCCGGCCCGCCATGTGGGGCATATAGTAGCACAAAGACAGGAGAGGACACAGCAACAAACAAAGCACTCACTGATCGGCATGCGGGACATGGTGTAACCGCACTCGCCATATAAGTACAGACAGCCTGGAGGAGACAGCACCACAGACATGCATCATGTAACAGCACTCACCGCAAAATGGAGGGCTGCAATCTTTATCTGCTCCCGACATCTGCACAAGCCGACGTCACTTCCGCCCACTTCCGGTATCGGTTTCCGGTATCGGCAAAGGCCTAGTATTGGTACCAATACCGGTATTGGTATCGATGCATCCCTACTTCTAACCAAGCCGATCTGTTCTTGGTTATATGTTGTGAAGGACATCTCCATAAAGATTACCTGTCACCTGCCTAATGCTATCACATAGGGGTTTAATTACCCCTTGTGATAGCAATCAAG
The DNA here is from genome assembly GCA_018402905.1 of Glandirana rugosa. Classification (NCBI taxonomy): domain Eukaryota; kingdom Metazoa; phylum Chordata; class Amphibia; order Anura; family Ranidae; genus Glandirana; species Glandirana rugosa. The sequence continues at coordinate 517,989 of BLSH010441241.1, forward strand.
TAAAAATAAATATAAAATAAATTTAAAAAGTAAAAAAAATAAAATTATAATAAAATATATTAAAATAGAAAACAAATTCCAAAAAGTCCCGTAGCCCCGCACACCTGCGCAAACGCGAGCCCAGGGTGCGTGCACACATGTAAACCGCAGTCGCACCATACGTGTGAAATATCGCCTTAAATGTCAGAGTGAGAACAATAGTTCTAGCACTACAGCTACTAGTTAACACTAAACTAATGAGCTGTAAAGGCTTTTAAAGTGTCATCTATGGGGATTTTTGGGCACCATAATTGTTGGCGATATCACGGGCACACATAGTTTTAAGACATGAAATGTTTGGTATCTATTTACTCAATGTAATCTCATCTTTTTTTATTTTAACAAAAAAATGGTGTTATATGGTGTGGTTTTGCACTAAAACTCATTTTATTACATTTTTTCCTGAAAATTTGCATTTAATAAACAGTTGAGCAAATATCATGTGAGACAAAAATTCGCAACTATCACCTTATTCTACAAGACCTCTGCTTTCAGAAAAAATATAATGTTCTGGGGGTTTCATTCGTATCTCCAAAAATTAAGATTTTTACATGTATGCAGAAAAAAAAAATGCTCTGGAGCTGACTTGGAAAAACTGTACAACATTTGGTTTACTAGGCAAAAGAGGGCCCAGAATTTTGTCATTTTTGAGTACCTCACAATTTTTATTCATGATCGTTCTAATCTGTTTATGTTGTACAGAGTAAGATGTAATCAAAGACCATCTAAATTTGTCAGAATTTATGGTATTAAAAAGAAGTGTGGCGTTGGGTTTTTTCCAGTATCATAACTTACCTAGGTGGATGCAGCATTGGTCCAATGCTACATCTGTCCCCCAGCGCCTCTACACTGAGAACCGAGCGGTCGAACACCACCGATCGCTTGGTTCTGACAGCTCTGTGAGTGAAGAGTTGTAGACTGTCAGTCACAGCTCTCTGCTCTGCCCCTCCTTGTTCACTGGAGTGCTGGGCTATGGAGGGGGTGTTAGCAGCCAGTTCAGGCTCTCAGCGATCTGCTGAGAGGCTGAGCTGGATGTCGGTCCAGGGACCTGGCAGATCCCAACTTCCATTGTCTTGATGACACGCACCCTCGACTGACTTCGGTGTCATCAGCAGAGAGTGGACTTTAGCTCTCTGATGAAAACGGGTCACAGGAGTGCAAAACGAATTGCACTTCTGTGATCCACAGGAGAAGTATAGGCAAATGAGCTTTGGCTATACTTCCCCCTTTATTGTTAAATAATTCCTCTCTATTGGTGTTTCTAACCTGTTCAATTTCCTTAGCCAATTGTTGTTGGGTATAACCTTTCTGAAGAAAATTTTTTTGCCATTCATAGTCTACGGTTTTCATACAGTTGCGAGTCTGAGGAATCTGTGATGGCAACTGTCCACCGGGATATATGAATTACGATCCGTGGACTTAAAATGGGTACGGGTAATCAACCTCTGGCCTGCCACTTCAATTTCCAGATCCAAAAAATGTATAGTTTCAGTACTAACTGAAAACTATAGCGATATCCCCTATCACTGTTATTCAAGTCTTCCATGAAGGCCTGAATAGAATGATGGCTAACATTCCATAAGAGGAGGATACCATCTTTATACCTCACCCACAATAGAAGTTCAGGTGGGGATAGACAACATCCTCCTCCCACTTGGCCATAAAGAGATTTGGCAAACTAGGGGCAAATTTAGCCCCCATGGTGCATTTTTTTTCAAAATGTTCAGTCTTTTTTCATTTATAGAGCAAAAAAATAAAAAGCCAAGTAGTGATTAAATACCACCAAAAGAAATCTCTATTTGTGTGAAAAAATTATAGAAATTATACAAATTTCATATAGATACAGTGTTGCATGACTGAGTAATTGTCATTCAAACTGTGAGAATGCTGAAAACTGAAAACTGCCCTGAGCAGTAAGAGAGAAAGGTGTCCAGTATTGAGGTGGTACAAAAAGTACTAAAAGATATATTGCTCCCAATTATACCTTGTATTATTGTTGCTTTTCTGCTTAATATGTATGTATAGAGTGGGGATGCAATAAAACCTCTTTCAGGTTGCTGTCTGCATCTCCACTGCAGAGGTTTACTTTCTCTATTTGTCCTGATGAACACTGTCACCAATACAGAAGGTGGTGGAACATCCAAAATTTTACAGTTGAACTAGAACAGAAAGTGGGACAAAATCTTTCACTAGGGCACCTGTTCCGGGGATAACTGTTTAAGAGGGAAATTTGACTGAATTTGTAGTGATTTATTCTCACTTTTTGTTGTTTCTCTGGGACAGGAAGTCAAAAAAACTCTTCATCCTTCAGACCAAGTCTCTTCTGGTTATAGGGTAACAACATTGAATTATACTATCTTCATGCATTATCCATGCAAAAATGCAAAGAATTAATGCATATAACTTTAACAAAGGATGAGGTTTGTGAGAGACGTGAGGGCTTAGATTTACTGTGAAAACATTACTACAGCATCAGGGATTAGCTTGTTGTCTGCTATTACTTTTGTGATGAATGGTTAGAGTGATTCAAATTTTGTAAATCTGGCATGGGTTGAGCTTCTCTACCATGTAACAATATGCATTGTTTTGGTTCACTGTTTAAAAGTCCAAAACATTCTGATCAAGAAAGATTTTACAGGGCCACTGAAATAATGTTCATATGAGCTTATATGATTATAAAACGCAATAAAAGGAATCAAATTCTTAGGCCCACATTCATGCAGATAGTTAAAAAAAAATCGAATTGGTGACAAAAAAACCCTTGAGTAACAGTGTAGTGCAATGGTTCTCAACGCCTGTCCTCAGGACCCACTAACAGGCCAGGTTTGTAAGATAACTGAAATACAGGGTGGGCCATTTATATGGATACACCTTAATAAAATGGGAATGGTTGGTGATATTAACTTCCTGTTTGTGGCACATTAGTATATGTGAGGGGGGGGAAACTTTTCAAGATGGGTGGTGACCATGGCGGTCATTTTGAAGTCGGCCATTTTGAATCCAACTTTTGTTTTTTCAATAGGAAGAGGGTCATGTGACACATCAAACTTATTGGAAATTTCACAAGAAAAACAATGGTGTGCTTGGTTTTAACGTAACGTTATTCTTTCATGAGTTATTTACAAGTTTCTGACCACTTATAAAATGTGTTCAATGTGCTGCCCATTGTTTTGGATTGTCAATGCAACCCTCTTCTCCCACTCTTCACACACTGATAGCAACACCGCAGGAGAAATGCTAGCACAGGCTTCCAGTATGTGTAGTTTCAGGTGCTGCACATCTCGTATCTTCACAGGATAGACAATTGCCTTCAGATGACCCCAAATATAAAAGTCTAAGGGGGTCAGATCGGGAGACCTTGGGGGCCATTCAACTGGCCCACGATGACCAATCCACTTTCCAGGAAACTGTTCATCTAGGAATGCTCGGACCTGACACCCATAATGTGGTGGTGCACAATCTTTCTGGAACTATGATGTCGGTGATAGGGAATTGCTGGCCATCAAGTCAGCTTTGGAGGAATGGTGGTACCTCCTGGAAGGAGCAGCTCACCCGGTATTGGTTTTTACTGACCATAAAAACCATAAAAAACCATATGCTGCGAAGATACGAGATGTGCAGCACCTGAAACTAAGGATACTGGAAGCCTTGGTGAATGACATTATGCACAGCTTTCTCTCTCACTCTCATGAGAGTTTGCCAGGAAGGGGGTGAGTGAGTCATAAGAGGGCCAATGAAAGCTGTAGGGCTTCAGCTGCCCACAATTAAAATGATTGCAGCCAGACTGAATGGAGGGAGATTTTTGCAGTATATTTGGCAAGTACAGAATCACAGTATATATAGAATAATATGCAAAGTGGTTGGAAGGAAGGTTCAGAAAGGCAAGGATGTTTTTATTACAAACTATAGATTTACTAAAAATGGAGCACTCAGAATCTGGTGCAGCTGTACATGGTAGCCAATCGGCTTCTAACATCCTGTACAATTAAGGTTTGGCAATGGAAGCGAATTGGTTTCTATGCAGAGTTGCATCAGATTTTGTACTCTTCAGTTTTAGTAAATAACCCCCAAAGTCTTTAAATACCACAAAAAAATTAAAAACACCATTGACCTCCAATGTTAAAGCGGTTGTAAAGTCAGAAGTTTTTTTATCTTAATGTATTATATGCATTAAGATAAAAAAAAACTCCCGTGTGCAGCAGCCCTCCTCAGCCCCTGTAATACTTACCTGAGGCCCCTCTAGCTCCAGCAAAGTTGTAGGAATGTCTCGGCTGTCCGGGACTCCCCTCCTCATTGGCTGAGATAGCAGTGCTCCTGCTCCTGTCAATCAAAGTCAGTTAGCCAATGAGAATAGAAAGGGGGCAGGGCCAGGCCACAGCTCCGTGTCTGAATGGACACAGGGAGCTGTGACTCAGCTCAGGTGCCCCCATAGCAAGCTGCTTGTTGTGGGGGCACCCAGCAGGAGGGAGGAGCCAGGAGAGCAGAAGAGGGACCTGAGAAGAGGAGGATCCAGTTTGCTCTGTGCAAATCCTCTGCACAGAGGGGGTGATTATAACATGTTTGTTATTTAAGGCATTCATCATAGTCTTTCCAACTCTAACCACCAATGACTAAAGGATTCAAATAACCAGAAATACTAAGGGGTGTAAACAGGGGTACGTCAAAAGCCACTTACATTTGGCATCCATTGTTTAGGTGGTGTAAATTAGGATGTATCAAATGCCACCCACATCTGACCACTAATATTTAGGGAGTTCATTAGAGATAAATCATAAACCTTCAACCTATGGTGTGCCTCTATTTGCATTACTTAATTATTAGATGTAAGAAATGGGTGACCTATGATGAACTACTCTGACACTCTGTTTACAGAGTGTAGATAGAGTTGCATCTTAGTCTATCATTTTCTGACCAAATTTGTAGGGGGTATACATAGGGGTGCATCATAGGCCATCCGACTCTGATCATCAATGTTTAGGAGGTGTAAATAGGGGTCCATTATAGGCCACCTTCCCTATCAACATTTGTATGAGCCTAGTCATTTTCAATTACATCCTTGAGAACACGAATTAGGAAAATATCAAGGTCAACTAAGTTTTCAGGAAAGTCAATATAAGCCTGTCATGAGACGCATTAGATAGTCGTTGTTAAGGAGATTGGGCATGAATTACAAAAATCACCAGTGTAATGTACAGTCTATTAGTGGTACTCTCCTTCATAGAAGCTGAGATTATGCACTCTGTAAAAAGCATGTTGACTATAAAGACCTTGTTGTGAAATAAAGCAACATTAACTCATTAAGTCAATAATTCATGGGCTCTTTTATCTAAAGTGGCAACATCACACCATCAATTCACAAAACAGCCACTTCTCTGAAGTGTATGTGATGATAATAATGGATTTTCTAACAATACACATTGAGAGCAAGGTCGCTGTGCTCAGATGCAGTGGACACTGTGCTCTGACCTAGGTCAGCAAAACAAGCTTTATTATTGAACCTAATTATGAACTATCAAGACAATGGTCTTGACTAAACTGTATCCTTGGGGATTATTAAGAAACCATTGAGATGTTTTTGTTTCATATTTGCTGCTATAAGCAATATTGTTCGTGTAAAGTCTTTTGGCTTTCTCAAAGCCATTATATAATTGATTGCAATGAGAGCTTTGCATTATATCAATAACCTAATTACTGATATTTTATTTGCAACACTAAATGTCATTTACAGAGAACACATAGCAAATAGATTTAATAGACTCCTGAGCACAGTGTGTAATTTTTGCATTATGTTATACATATGATACACGAAACATAATTAAGGCAGGCATTGGGGTGTTTTAATGGGTATTAAGGAAACTATATCAATAGAACATGCCTATAATATATGCACATAAGCATACTTCACAGATGTTCCTTAAGGTAAATGGTCTTCAGGTCATAATTTGTATCTGCGGGATCCCAGCCCATGTTCTTTAGTTAAAGCCAAAGCACACCCATCCACTGAACAGTAGAAATGTTGAATGGGAAACCAAAAGTACTGTATGCACATGTGTAAAAAAGAAAAAAAAAGGTAAGTTAGGGCATGTGTGTTAAAAATGAAGTGCTTAAGATTGCCTTTACTTGAGGTTCACTTGCTTGTATATCTTTGCTTCACCTACCTGAGGATGAACTCTCTTGATTGATGGCTGGAGCCTTTAGCACACATGCATCCATAATGAGTTTTTCCAGACCTGGTACCTGTATGTGATTTTGCGCTGCCTCTGTAAAAGTATGTGGGGCGGTCCAGAAGCGATTAAATACTGCACATCAAGTGTGTACACTATATCTAGCAATTGTAATATAAATCATATACTATAAATATTATTTTATGATAAAACCTGCCTTGTCTCTCCATATTACCTTCAAGTTTCTTACATACTGTGCAGCATGTCTGTACAATAGTTCTGGGTATGGTCTCTGAAATAATACACTCTCATTTTTTTTTCTGATAAATCCTGCCTGGTCTTTTCATCCTAAATGTGGACCTAATAAAGCTGCTTGCATGCTGTGCACTAACTGCACAATCTTTTTTGGCTATTGTCTCTGAAATAATACACTTTAATTCATATTGTATGAAAAAAAAACTATCATGCCATTCCTAGTAGATTGTGATCTAATAGAGCTGCTTACATACTCACCAGCTCTTGGTGGCTATTGCCTCTAAAATAATATTATCTACTTTTTATGTCATGTTAAAATCTGTCTGGCCCCCACTCTTAAATTGCAACCTTACAAAGCTGCTTACATAGTTGTCCATTGGGTCTGTACAATACTTCGCGCTATGGTCTTTGAAATTATCCACTCTAATTTTTATTACAAAACCTGTCTCATCTCTCTATGTTAAATTACAGCCTAATAAAGCTTTGTACATAGCGTAAAACAGCTGTGTACAACATGTCTAGCTATTGTCTCTTTAATAATTCCCTGTAAGTTGTATTTAATAATACAACCTTTCTCATCTCTCACTATAAAATTAAAGTCTAACCAAGCTTCTGAAATAATGTGCATCAATTCTGAGCTGAGTCTGTAGAACATTTGTGTAATTTGACTATGAAATTATACACTCTAATCTTTTTATTACACTGAGTTTCTTTTTGGGCACTGTTCAAGCACACATTTTTGCATCACATACTCTCTCCTGTATTACCTATTTTTGACATACAATAGCACTGGTTGGTACACATTTTCTCTGAAATAATACCCTTTAATTATGATTTCATGATGTAAACCTGCCTTCTCTCTCTCTCTTAAATGACAATTTATGAAAACAGCTTAAATACTGTGCAGCATGTCTGTACACTATTTCTGGCTATGGTCTCTGAAATAATACAATAATACACTCTCATTTTGTTTCATAATAAAACCTGCTTTGTCTATTACTTTTACACTGCAGCCTAATAAAGCTGTGGCCATAGTGTGCATTGAGCCTGTACAATATTTGTGGCTGTCTCTGAAGACAATTTTTATTTTAGGATAAACTTACAACGTCTCTCCCATTTGTGGCCTAATAAAGCTGCTTACATAGGTGTGGATGAAGTCTGTACGATATTCCTGTTTAATGTCTGAAGTTTACAGTATTACTTTTATTTAACCACTTCAGCCCCAGAAGGTTTTACCCACTTAATGACCAGAGCACTTTTTGCAATTTGGCACTGCGTTTCTTTAACTGGTAATTGCATGGCCATGCAATGCTGTACCCAAACAAAATTTGCATCCTTTTTTCCCACAAATAGAGCTTTCTTTTGGTGGTATTTGACCACCTCTAGGATTCTACACAAAGTTGTCATTAAATGATATATTGTTCACACATGTCATGGGTATATGTGGAATTACACCCCAAAATACATTCTGCTGCTTCTCCTGAGTATGGGGATACCACATTTGTGAGACTTTTTGGGAGCCTAGCCACGTACAGCACCCCGAAAACCAATCACCGCCTTCAGGCTTTCAAAAGGCGTAAATTATTAATTTCACTCCTCACTACCTATCAGTTTCAGAGGCCCTAAAATGTCAAGATAGCACAACCCCCCCCCCCCCCCAAATGACCCCATTTTGGAAAGTAGATACTTCAAGTTATTTGCTGAGAGGCATGTTGAGTCCATGGAATATTTTATATTTTTCCACAAGTTTCAGGAAAATGGCAACATTTTTTTTTTTAAACAAAGTTGTCATTTAAATGAAATATTGCTCAAACATGCCATGGATATATGTGAAATTACACCCCAAAATACATTCTGCTGTTTCTCCAGAGTATGGGGATACCACATGTGTGAAACTTTTTGGCAGTCTAGCCATGTATATAACCCCAAAACCAATCACCACCTTCAGGCTTTCTAAGGGCATAAATTGTTGATCTCACTACTCACTACTAGAGTTGAGTGAACCCGGACTGTAAAGTTCGGGTCCTTACCGGACTTTGGGGTGTCCGTGCCCATTAAAAACAAAGTCCGGGATCGGGTTCGGTATTCGAGTATTTTTGGCACATTTTCTATAGCTGCTGGGCAGCCAATCTACAAGCTTTTCACTAGTTTGCCCTTAGAAGCCATCACAGCCATGCCTACTAATGGCATGGCTGTGATTGGCCAGTGCATCATGTGACCCAACCTCTATAACCTCACGTAGCGCCGCGTGTCAGATCGTCTCAGACTAGAGTAGGGAGAGCTTAATGCCGGTGCTGTGAGGGAAAGATTAGCGTTCACAACCATCTCAGACTGCATTAGGGAGACCTTCATTGCGGTCCTGTGAGGGAGACATTAGTGTTCAGAACCATCTTATAGTGCATTAGGGAGACGTTCCTGTTGGTGCTCTGAGGGAGAGATTATCATTCTAAAACCATCTACTACTGCATTAGGGACAGGTTCCTGTTGGTGCTCTGAGGGAGAGATTATCATTCTAAAACCATCTACTACTGCATTAGGGAGAGGTTCCTGTTGGTGCTCTGAAGGAGAGATTATCATTCTAAAACCATCTACTACTGC
>BLSH010441241.1:527136-544114 GCA_018402905.1 Glandirana rugosa
TCCTTGGAAAGAGATGTGGTCATACTCTACTAAAATCTTGCTATTAGACAGAAAGTGTCGTGGCTGTCTTTGGACCAAAAAACATCTACTACTGCATTAGGGAGAGGTTCCTGTTGGTGCTCTGAGGGAGAGTTTATCGTTCTAAAACCATCTTCTACTGCATTAGGGAGAGGTTCCTGTTGGTGCCCTGAGGGAGAGTTTATAGTTCTACAACCATCTCCTACTGGATTATGGGAGAGGTTCCTGTTGGTGCTCTGAGGAAGAGTTTATCGTTCTAAAACCATCTACAACTGCATTAGGGAGAGGTTCCTATTGGTGCTCTGAGGTAGAGATTATTGTTCTAAAATCATCTCATACTGCAGTAGGGACAGGTTTCTGTCGGTGCTGTGAAAGACAGATTATCGTTCTAAAATCATCTCATACTGGTGTAGAGAAAGGTTCCTGTTGCTGGTGTGAGCGGTGCATTTCTTGCACAAAAATAAAAAGTGCATCTACAATTTTCTTTTTTTTTTTTAAAAAAAAGAATAATAATTTATTATTCTTTTTTTTTAGCATTAATAAATAGTGTTACATAGTACATTTGTGTCCAGAATGAGGAGAGAGTCAAATAAGGGACGTGGTCGTGGTGGTGCTGGTGCTGCTTGTGTTGGTGGTGTTGCTGAAGCTCCTGTTGCAAGGATAGGACGTGGTCGATCTGTGCCAGCTACACAAACAAGTGAAGCACCTTCCTCAGGTAGCCGACAGAACCTTCACCGGTATATGGTAGGCCCGAATGGCGCTCAACGAATGGTGAGGCCAGAACAAGTACAGGCGATAGTAGATTGGGTGGCTGACAATGCCTCCAGTTCCTTCACATTGTCTCCCACCTGGTCCCTTGATGAAAGCTCAGAGTTGGCACCTGAACCCCATGGCCATCTGTCTTTCACCTCAGCCCCTTGTAAATCAGCCAAGCAGTCTGAGCCCCAAGTCATGCAGCAGTCTCTTATGCTTTTTGATGACTCTGCTAGTGTGCTTTCTGTAGGCCATCCACATAGCCCTGCCCCAGAAGTGGAAGACATTGAGTGCACCGATGCCCAACCACTTCTGTTGCAGGATGAGGACATGGAAACATCACCGCAGCACATCTCTGATGATGATGAAACACAGGTGCCAACTGCTGCGGCTTTCCTCAGTGTGCAAACTGACAAGGAGGGCAGTGGTGAAGGGTTAGTGGAAGATGATGTGGAGGATGATGAGGTCCTAGACCCCACATGGAATGAAGGTCATGCGAGTGACATGTGCAGTTTGGAGGAAGAGGTGGTGGTCGCACAGAGGCACCAGCACAGCAAAAGAGGAAGCAGGTTGCAAAAGCGGAGCGAGTGTCCCCTAAACAGTATGCCTGTTACTACCCACCGCACCCAGGGACCTAGCACACCAAAGGCAGCTCAAAGGCATTCCCCGGCGTGGCAGTTCTTCAGACAATGTGCTGACTACAATACACAAGTGGTTTGCACACTGTGCAATGAGAGGCACAAATGTTCTAAACCTGAGTACAACCTCCATGACCAGGCATCTAAATGTAAAGCACTTGCTGCAGTGGAATAAATACCTCAAAATCCAAGAAAGGTCTCAGGCTCCTCCTGCTTCCTCTTCTGCTGCTGCCTTGGCCTCTTCCTCCACCTCTACAGTGCCAGTGTCACCTGCCACCCAGTAAACAGATGATGTGATAGCAACGCCATCATGTCCGCCACCGTCCCCAAGCATTTCCACACGGTCCCATGGAAGCTTACAGCTCTCCATCAACCAAACACTGGAGAGAAAGAGGAAGTACCCCCCTACCCACCCGCGATCCCTGGCCCTGAATGCCATCATTTCAAAATTCCTGGAATTTGAAATGCTGTCATTCCGTCTAGTGGACACGGACAGTTTTAAAAACCTGATGGCGGTGTCTGTCCCACAGTACGTGGTTCCCAGCCGCCACTACTTTTCCAGGCGAGCCATTCCTTCACTGCACAAACAAGTCGGGGACGAGATCAAGTGTGCACTGTGCAACGCCATCTGTGGCATGGTCCACATAACCACTGATACGTGGATCAGTAAGCACGGGCAGGGACGCTATATCTCGCTAACTGAACACTGGGAAAATGTAGTAGCGGGTGGGCCTGAGGCGGCTAGCCGTTTGGCGCATGTCCTTCTGCCAACAAGGATTGCAGGGCATTTCTCTTTGTCTCCTGTTGCCTCCTCTTCCTACTGCGCTTCCTCCTCCTCCTCTACCACCTCCTCATCCACTCAGCGTAACACCTTCACTACCAACTTCAGCACATGCAGGGGGAAACGACAGCAGGCTGTTTTAAAACTGATATGTTTGGGGGATAAACCCCACACTGTGCAGCAGCTGTGGACGGGCATTGAACAACAGACCAATGAGTGGTTGTTGCCACTGAGCCTCAAGCCCGGCCTGGTGGTGTGCGATAATGGGCGAAATCTTGTAGCAGCTCTGGGCCTAGCCGGTTTGAAGCACATCCCTTGCCTGGCACATGTGCTGAATTTGGTGGTGCAGAAATTTCTAAAAACCTACCCAGATATGTCAGAGCTGCTGCAGAAAGTGCACGCCGTCTGTGCGCGCTTTCGGCATTCTCACCCTGCTGCTGCTCGCCTGTCTGCGCTGCAGAGGAACTTCGGCCTTCCCAGCTCACCTCCTCCTATGCGACGTGCCCACAAGGTGGAACTCCACCATGCACATGCTGGAGAGACTGTGCGAGCAGCAGCAGCAGCAGGCAATAGTGGAGTTTCAGCTGCAGCATGCATGGGTCAGTCGCTCTGCGGAACAGCACCACTTCACCACCAATGAGTGGGCCTCCATGCGAGACCAGTGTACCATATTGTGGTGTTTCGAGTACTCCACTAACATGGCCAGTGCCGATGACACTGTTCTCAGCGTTACTATCCCACTTCTATGTCTCCTTGAAAAAACACTTTGGGCGATGATGGAAGGGGATGTGGCAAATGAGGAAGAGGAGGAGGAAGAGGGGTCATTTCCATGGTTATCAGGCCAGTCATTCACAAGTGGCTCGGAGGGTGAGTTCCTGCAGCAGCATAGGTCAGGTAAAAAATTTTCAAGCCAGGGCACAGTTCTGGAGGATGAGGAAGACGAGGAAGATGATGAGGAGGAGGAACCGTGTTCACAGCAGGGTGGCACCCAACGCAGCTCGTGGGCATCACTGGAGCATGGCTGGGGGGATACGGAGGACACAGATGATACACCTCCCACAGAGGACAGCTTGTCTTTGCCTCTGGGCAGCCTGGCACACATGAGCGACTACATGCTGCAGTGCCTGCTCAATGACAGCCCAATTGCCCACATTTTAACTTGTGCCAATTACTGGGTGGCCACCCTGCTGGATCCCCGTTACAAGGACAACGTGCCGTCCTTAATTCCCTCACTGGAGCGTGATCGGATGATGCGCGACTACAAGCGCACGCTGGTAGACGCGCTGCTGAGGGCATTCCCAAATGACACAGGTGGCTCTGTGGAAGCACAAGGCGAAGGCGGACGAAGAGGTCACCAATGCAGCTGTGGAACCGCCAGCACCTCAGAAGGCAGGGTTAGCATGGCCGAAATGTGGAAAAGCTTTGTCAGCAGCCCACCACAACAAACAGCACCACCAGCAACGTCTTAGCAGGAGGCAGCATTTCAGCAACATGGTGGAACAGTATGTGTGCACACACCTACACATACTGACTGATGGGTCTGCCCCATTCAACTTCTGGGTCTCCAAATTGGGCACATGGCCTGAGCTTGCCCTTTATGCCTTGGAGGTGCTGGCCTGCCCTGCAACCAGTGTGTTGTCTGAACATGTGTTTAGCACGGCAGGGGGCGTTATCACAGACAAGCTCAGCTACCTGTCCACAGCCAACGTGGACAAGCTAACGTTTATTAAAATGAACCAGGCATGGATCCCAGAAGACTTGTCTGTACCTTGTAGACATTTAGACCGGCGTAACAGCCATTGGTATACTTGTTTTTTTTTAATATGTCTCAATATTTTGGGGGCTACCCCAATTAGAAAAAAAAACAAACAAACAAATAACAGTGTTGGCTACCTCCTCCTCCCCCTCCTCCACCACCACCTACACTGCCACGGTCATGGCCTAGTCAACCTCTAGGCTCCTACTCCACACCCACCTCCTCCTCCCATTTTTTTCTTTTGTGATTTTAAGTTATTTCCCTATCCACATTTGTTTGTAGGGCACTTGTCCTACTCCTTACCCCCATTTTGCTTCCTTTTGCAGCCCTCTAGCCCTTTCCAGGACTTTTTTACAGCCATTTTTGTGCCCAAAAGTTCGGGTCACCATTGACTTCAATGGGGTTCGGGGTCAAGTTCGGGTTAAGTTCGATACCGAACCCGAACTGTTCCGTGAAGTTCGGCCGAACCAGACGAACCCGAAACATCCAGGTGTCCGCTCAACTCCACTCACTACCTATCACGGTTTTGGAGGCCATGAAATGCCAAGATAGCACAAAACCCCCTTTTTGGAAAGTAGACACTCCAAGCTATGTTGAGTATTTTGCAGATCTCGCTTTTTGTCACAAAGTTTTGAAAATTGAAATTCCAAAACAAAGGAGAGCTGCAAAATACTCATCATGCCTCTCAGGCTGAACTGGACTCAACATGCCTCTCCCCTAATAGCTTTGGGTGTCTACTTTCCAAAATGGGGTCATTTGGGTTGAGTTTGTGCTATCTTGGCATTTCAGGGCCTCCGAAACTTTGATAGGTAGTGAGGAGTGAAATCAACAATTTACGCCCTCAGAAAGCCTGAAGGCAGTGATTGTTTTTTGTGGTCCTGTATGAAAGGTTAGGTTCCCAAAAAGTCTCACACATGTGGTATTCCCGTACTCAGGAGAAGCAGAAGAATGGATTTTGGAGTGTAATTCCACATATACCCATGCCATGTGTGAGCAATATATCATTTAGTGGGGGGCGTGGCCTGGACATGGTGGAGTAGAGACGCTAACTGCCCGAGCTCCTGCAGGCCGCCCGGCAAATATCACTTTTTAGGTGGCTGTTATCACCCGGGATGAACACGGTTAAGCGACGCAGAACAAAGAACTACCGGGGCACCCCTTTGAGACCTGAAATCCAGCATTACTTCACGAGACTGCAGTCCTCGGGCCACCAGGGCCGCGGCTCGGCTGCACGTGGCGAGGCCCTCAACATGGCGGCTGGCCCTTCCTCTCCAGCCTCCTCCATCTCAGACGGCTTTGCGGACTTGCCGGACACATCACGCTCACAGAGCATGGAGTCACACGGGGGAGGAGGGGGATCCAACCCCGGAGACCCAGACCTCCGGGCACTTATACAGGCCTTGCCAACGAAGGCGGACATTGAGGCTCTCTTCCTCCGCTTAGAGGAAACCCATCGAAAGGACTTCCAGGAGGTGCGAGCGGAGGTGCAACAGCTCGCGGACCGGACGACCGCCAGAGAGACAGCCCTAGACGCCTTAGAGGCTCGGGTGTCTCAGCTAGAGGTAGCGGGAACGTCCCAGGCGGCCCAGACAGTAGCCCTACACCTGCATTTGGAGGACTTGGATGACCAGAGCCGTAGGAACAATCTGCGGCTCCGGGGCCTACCAGAGGCGATGGGCCCCGAGGACCTCCGGGACACAGTCCTAGCCATATTCAGAGGAATACTAGCGCCAACACCGCCGGCCAACCTGAAGCTGGACCGGGTCCATAGGGCCCTGGGACCCCGTCCCACAGACCCTGACAGACCGAGGGACGTAATCTGCAAGGTACACTGTTATACTCATAAAGAACAGATTCTGAGAGGAGCCTGGGAGAGGGGAACGTTGAGCTTTGACGGGGCAAGCATCAAAATTTTCCCCGACATCTCCAGGGCGACTCTCCAACGCCGTGCTCTGCTCAAGCCACTACTGGAAAAGATCCACCAGCTCGGCTACACCTACAGATGGGGGTTCCCCCTCTCCCTCACGGTTCGGAAGGGCTTGTCAGACTTTGTCCTTCATCATCCTGCGGATCTGCCGGCCCTGTTTTCATTCCTGGGGACAGACGCCATAGAGGTTCCAGATTGGCTGCAGGTATTACCTCCCAGACGCTTTGGGGTCCCTGGGGGTTCGGGGGGACTCCCGCCCAGGAGACCGAGGCCCCGCCGTGGATCACGCAGCTTACAACGCTCCACGGACCCGGAATCCTGAGGAGGGCTGATAACCTTCCGAAAACTGGAAATCTCTTTTGTTGCCTTACACACGCTCTCAGATAGGACCCGTACCTATGACACCATGGCCCATCTGTTGCAGACACTTTTCCCGGAGCCCTTGAAAAGAACTGACCTACAATGGCGGGGACTACTGGTCCACCTCCCCCTCATGAGCAAACTGTTACAGGAACCGTAAGTACTGCCAAGAGGTGGAGGGTGAGTTTTGGGAGAGGCGGGAGCCTAAGGGGACAGGGCCAGTTGATACATCGGGGGGGGGTGGACGGAGGCAGTGCTCTCATGGTGAGACGGGATTATGGAACAACAACCTAAACTACCCCTAATCTCCCTTCCAGAGTACTGGACTGCTTTATGGCCGCGATAGATATTGATGGGGGGCACTGGGGACCAAGGTGCGGAACCACAAAAAGTAGACCTCATGGAAAAACTAAAAGACACCTAACTGACGGTCCTCGCCTGGTCTCGCTCTCTTCTCCCGCCCTCTCCTCCCCTCCACTTTACTATAATCCAGCTGAGGGCCCAAGTTCACCATGGACAGCGATTTACGCTTACAGGAACATTCCATCCTGGGACCTTAACAGCTGCTAGCTGTGGTTTGCCCTTGTCCCTCCCCCGCCAACATTCCCTGATCTTACTAGGTCCCCGGACTACAAACAAACAGGCTCGGGTCGGAATCCGGGGGATACGGATGGGGTAGCCGGGATCCCCCCCGTTCTTTGGGCCTTCTGTGCCTTGGGTCCGTTTGGTCCCAGCATCTGTGGAGCCACGCGGGTACACTGTCTGACACGGAGAGTGCACTGGGACATCAACAGCTCTGCTGGCAGTCCGCCTGCATAAGTTATATTTTGTTATGTTCAGTTACTGCAGGATCTGCTGACTTGGTTGTCATATTGGACTTTTATATATACTCATAATTCCTTGTTAATGTTATGGGACGTGGGACGATGATGTTCTTATTTATCGGCTGGTGGCACAGGGCTTCGGTCCGTGGGATTCCCCGGGGGCGCATGTGGGGTGCCTCCCTCTCAAGGGGTGGTGGCCCCGCCTAGGCCCTCGGCCTGTGGGTGGCTGCCCTGATCTTCGCTCCTGGTGGGTTGGACGGGGGATGCCCTATGTGTGGCCCAGGGGATGGATGTGACTCCATGTTGTCCCGGGGAGCGCGCTGAACTCGTCCCCTTCCTTGGATACATCAAATGTCAGTTGAATGCCTTAACCATTTCTTTTTGTTGTACAGGATTATTTAAACATGCCACGTATGTTGAATCTATGTTTTACATGTTTATTTGCCGGGGGGCTGAGGGGGCTCTCTGCCCGCTGTTTCCTGACACCTTCCCCCCTTAGGCCTGCATTCGCTGCGGGGGTTGTACTTGCAGTGAATGTCCAAAAAGACGATTGTCTCTTATCTCTGATCTTAGAGACCAGGGAAACCCTCCCCCCTCTTTCTTAGTCTCTTTCTTGGCCTCTGTCCCTCTGATCAGGCTCCCCCCTTGGGCTCTCTCTTGCTCTCTTGCTCTTCTTGTCCTCTCCCTCTCTTCTTCTTCTCTTCTTGTCCTCTCCCTCTCTTCTTCTTCTCTTCTTGTTCTCTCTCTCCTAGCTGGCCCTGGGGATAGATTCCGTGACCATCCTGTCCCTCAACGCTAAGGGACTAAACGTCCCAGAAAATCGCCGTGTCCTCCTCCAAGAATTAAAACGCTCCCATAGTGACGTGGCCTTCATACAAGAGACCCACTTCAGAGCAGACAAACTACCATATTTGCAGAATAGGTCGTTCCCCTTTGTATACCATGCATCCAAGTCTAAGGGAGTTTCCACATTAATTTCCAGCCGGGTACCGTGGGTACTTCAGGACATACGGGCAGATGAAGGAGGCAGATATCTTTTTGTAAAGGGACGGTTTGGTAACACCAAGGTGACGTTAGCCACGATATATGCACCGAACACACACCAGGACCGCTTTCTTCATAGCTCCCTGTCTGAATTGGGAAACTTTACGGAGGGGAAACTGATACTAGGGGGTGACTTTAATCTCCCCCTAGACCCAAAGGTGGACACCTCTACCGGACTCTCGGCGGTCCCCACTGGAACTCGAAAACGCATTTTACATACCCTACATAAGCACCAACTAGTCGACGCCTGGCGCACATTCCATCCAGACAAACGCGATTACACCTTCTTTTCCACCCCCCACCAGTCATACTCTCGTATTGACCTTTTTCTAATCCCCCATCACCCCCTGGCAGACATAGCGCGGGTCTCTATAGGCAACATCACATGGTCAGATCACGCTCCCATTATGATAACATACAAACTTGCGGACCCCTCCACTAACGGGGAGTGGAGATGGCGTCTTAAGGAAAGCCTACTCCAGGACCCTGAGGTATTGTCAGATGTAACGAGGGAACTCACATTCTATTTCCAAACCAAAGACACCCCAGAATGCAACCCCGGACTGATCTGGGAAGCTCACAAAGCGGTCATACGGGGAATTCTGATTAAGCACGGTACACGCATAAAACGAGCCAGGGCAGCTAAACTGGACAAACTGTTGACCGACATAAAGGAGCTGGAAACACGACACAAACAGTCGGCGGACGGGGATGTAGGGAAGGAGTTGTCCTTCCTGAGACGCCAGGTGAGAGACTTACTCCAATTCCGGGCGAAGGCAGCACTACAGACTTGCAGGAAAATCCAATATGAATCTGGGGGCAAATGTGGCAAAATCCTAGCAAGGGCCCTGAGAGACCAGAAATTAGCAACCTATATCCCGCAGGTAACAGGCAAGGACGGACAGAGGGTTTCGCTACCCAAACAGATAGCCCAAACATTCAGGGACTACTATTCCCAGCTGTATAACCTAACAAAAACCGCCTTGACCCACACACAGACAGAAGACTACCTAACCTCGGCACATCTTCCTAGACTGACCTCGCCTCAGAGACGAGAGCTGGAAGCTCCGATCTCAATGGAGGAAATACAGAAGGCAATAAAGACCACCAAAACGGGGAAGGCCCCAGGTCCTGACGGCCTCACTGCCCTATATTATAAGACCTTTTCAGACACATTGAGCCCCCATATGGCCAAAACCCTAAACACCCTGGGGGATACCTCCTCCTTTGTCCCGGCTACCCTACTAGCACATATATCAGTCATACCTAAAGAGGGTAAAGACCCGCTACAGTGTGGAAGTTATAGGCCTATTTCTTTACTTAATGTAGACCTGAAGGTCTTCACTAAGATACTTGCCACCCGATTCCAACACTATCTCCCCGATCTTGTCCATTTAGATCAGGTGGGATTTGTCCCGACTAGGGAAGCACGAGACAATACCACCAAAGTTCTGAATCTGGTACATATGGCCAATCAAACTAAAACTCCCTGCGTATTCCTCAGATGCCGAAAAGGCGTTCGATAGGGTTAACTGGGAATTCATGCTCAGGACCCTCCAGCACTTTGGAATCGGGGACAAAATGAGGAACTGGATCTACACTACACCGGCGGCCTCGGTGAAGGTCAATGGGACCTTCTCGGACCCGTTCCCCATTCTTAATGGGACACGTCAGGGATGCCCACTCTCACCCCTATTATACGCTCTCACATTGGAACCGTTCCTGAACAAAATCCGCCAGAATGCTGATATTCAAGGTCTCCGCCTGGGCGATACCCAATTTAAGGTATCTGCTTACGCGGACGATATGTTATTTTCCATAACGAACCCTACAATCTCTCTACCGAACCTCATGTCAGAACTGGACCAGTATGGGAATCTCTCTAAACTTAAGATTAACTATTCCAAGTCAGAGGCGATGGGAGTGGGAATAAATTCTACCCTATTACATTATCTAAAACTGAACTTTAATTTCAAATGGACATCTACCGCGTTAAAATACCTCGGAACGCTAATCCCACCTACACTAACGGAGGTATACAGATTAAATTGGAAAATGGAAACTAGACACTCCAAGCTATGTTGAGTATTTTGCAGATCTCGCTTTTCGTCACAAAGTTTTGAAAATTGAAATTCCAAAACAAAGGAGAGCTGCAAAATACTCATCATGCCTCTCAGGCTGAACTGGACTCAACATGCCTCTCCCCTAATAGCTTTGGGTGTCTACTTTCCAAAATGGGGTCATTTGGGTTGAGTTTGTGCTATCTTGGCATTTCAGGGCCTCCGAAACTTTGATAGGTAGTGAGGAGTGAAATCAACAATTTACGCCCTCAGAAAGCCTGAAGGCAGTGATTGTTTTTTGTGGTCCTGTATGAAAGGTTAGGTTCCCAAAAAGTCTCACACATGTGGTATTCCCGTACTCAGGAGAAGCAGAAGAATGGATTTTGGAGTGTAATTCCACATATACCCATGCCATGTGTGAGCAATATATCATTTAGTGGGGGGCGTGGCCTGGACATGGTGGAGTAGAGACGCTAACTGC
Source organism: Glandirana rugosa (assembly GCA_018402905.1). Classification (NCBI taxonomy): domain Eukaryota; kingdom Metazoa; phylum Chordata; class Amphibia; order Anura; family Ranidae; genus Glandirana; species Glandirana rugosa. The sequence continues at coordinate 537,779 of BLSH010441241.1, forward strand.
CCGAGCTCCTGCAGGCCGCCCGGCAAATATCACTTTTTAGGTGGCTGTTATCACCCGGGATGAACACGGTTAAGCGACGCAGAACAAAGAACTACCGGGGCACCCCTTTGAGACCTGAAATCCAGCATTACTTCACGAGACTGCAGTCCTCGGGCCACCAGAGCCGCGGCTCGGCTGCACATGGCGAGGCCCTCAACATGGCGGCTGGCCCTTCCTCTCCAGCCTCCTCCATCTCAGACGCTTTGCAGACTTGCTGGACACATCACGCTCACAGAGCATGGAGTCGCACGGGGGAGGAGGGGGATCCAACCCCGGAGACCCGGACCTCCGGGCACTTATACATGCCTTGCCAACGAAGGCGGACATTGAGGCTCTCTTCCTCCGCTTAGAGGAAACCCACCGCAAGGACTTCCAGGAGGTGCGAGCGGAGGTGCAACAGCTCGCGGACCGGACGACCGCCAGAGAGACAGCCCTAGACGCCTTAGAGGCTCGGGTGTCTCAGCTAGAGGTAGCGGGAACGTCCCAGGCGGCCCAGACAGTAGCCCTACACCTGCATTTGGAGGACTTGGAGGACCAGAGCCGTAGGAACAATCTGCGGCTCCGGGGCCTACCAGAGGCGACGGGCCCCGAGGACCTCCGGGACACAGTCCTAGCCATATTCAGAGGAATACTAGCGCCAACACCGCCGGCCAACCTGGAGCTGGACCGGGTCCATAGGGCCCTGGGACCCCGTCCCACAGACCCTGACAGACCGAGGGACGTAATCTGCAAGGTACACCGTTATACTCATAAAGAACAGATTCTGAGAGGAGCCTGGGAGAGGGGAACGTTGGGCTTTGATGGGGCAAGCATCAAAATTTTCCCCGACATCTCCAGGGCGACTCTCCAACGCCGTGCTCTGCTCAAGCCACTACTGGAAAAGATCCACCAGCTCGGCTACACCTACAGGTGGGGGTTCCCCCTCTCCCTCACGGTTCGGAAGGGCTTGTCAGACTTTGTCCTTCATCATCCTGCGGATCTGCCGGCCCTGTTTTCCTTCCTGGGGACAGACGCCATAGAGGTTCCAGATTGGCTGCAGGCATTACCTCCCAGACGCTTTGGGGTCCCTGGGGGTTCGGGGGGACTCCCGCCCAGGAGACCGAGGCCCCGCCGTGGATCACGCAGCTTACAATGCTCCACGGACCCGGAATCGTGAGGAGGGCTGATAACCTTCCGAAAACTGGAAATCTCTTTTGTTGCCTTACACACGCTCTCAGATAGGACCCGTACCTATGACACCGTGGCCCATCTGTTGCAGACACTTTTCCCGGAGCCCTTGAAAAGAACTGACCTACAATGGCGGGGACTACTGGTCCACCTCCCCCTCATGAGCAAACTGTTACAGGAACCGTAAGTACTGCCAAGAGGTGGAGGGTGAGTTTTGGGAGAGGTGGGAGCCTAAGGGGACAGGGCCAGTTGATACATCGGGGGGGGTGGACGGAGGCAGTGCTCTCATGGTGAGACGGGATTATGGAACAACAACCTAAACTACCCCTAATCTCCCTTCCAGAGTACTGGACTGCTTTATGGCCGCGATAGATATTGATGGGGGGCACTGGGGACCAAGGTGCGGAACCACAAAAAGTAGACCTCATGGAAAAACTAAAAGACACCTAACTGACGGTCCTCGCCTGGTCTCGCTCTCTTCTCCCACCCTCTCCTCCCCTCCACTTTACTATAATCCAGCTGAGGGCCCAAGTTCACCATGGACAGCGATTTACGCTTACAGGAACATTCCATCCTGGGACCTTAACAGCTGCTAGCTGTGGTTTGCCCTTGTCCCTCCCCCGCCAACATTCCCTGATCTTACTAGGTCCCCGGACTACAAACAAACAGGCTCGGGTCGGAATCCGGGGGATACGGATGGGGTAGCCGGGATCCCCCCGTTCTTTGGGCCTTCTGTGCCTTGGGTCCGTTTGGTCCCAGCATCTGTGGAGCCACGCGGGTACACTGTCTGACACGGAGAGTGCACTGGGACATCAACAGCTCTGCTGGCAGTCCGCCTGCATAAGTTATATTTTGTTATGTTCAGTTACTGCAGGATCTGCCGACTTGGTTGTCATATTGGACTTTTATATATACTCATAATTCCTTGTTAATGTTATGGGACGTGGGACGATGATGTTCTTATTTATCGGCTGGTGGCACAGGGCTTCGGTCCGCGGGATTCCCCGGGGGCGCATGTGGGGTGCCTCCCTCTCACGGGGGGTGGCCCCGCCTAGGCCCTCGGCCTGTGGGTGGCTGCCCTGATCTTTGCTCCTGGTGGGTTGGACGGGGGATGCCCTATGTGTGGCCCAGGGGATGGATGTGACTCCATGTTGTCCCGGGGAGCGCGCTGAACTCGTCCCCTTCCTTGGATACATCAAATGTCAGTTGAATGCCTTAACCATTTCTTTTTGTTGTACAGGATTATTTAAACATGCCACGTATGTTGAATCTATGTTTTACATGTTTATTTGCCGGGGGGCTGAGGGAGCTCTCTGCCCGCTGTTTCCTGACACCTTCCCCCCTTAGGCCTGCATTCGCTGCGGGGGTTGTACTTGCAGTGAATGTCCAAAAAGACGATTGTCTCTTATCTCTGATCTTAGAGACCAGGGAAACCCTCCCCCCTCTTTCTTAGTCTCTTTCTTGGCCTCTGTCCCTCTGACCTAGGCTCCCCCCTTGGGCTCTCTTTTGCTCTCTTGCTCTTCTTGTCCTCTCCCTCTCTTCTTCTTCTCTTCTTGTCCTCTCCCTCTCTTCTTCTTCTCTTCTTGTTCTCTCTCTCCTAGCTGGCCCTGGGGATAGATTCCGTGACCATCCTGTCCCTCAACGCTAAGGGACTAAACGTCCCAGAAAATCGCCGTGTCCTCCTCCAAGAATTAAAACGCTCCCATAGTGACGTGGCCTTCATACAAGAGACCCACTTCAGAGCAGACAAACTACCATATTTGCAGAATAGGTCGTTCCCCTTTGTATACCATGCATGCAAGTCTAAGGGAGTTTCCATATTAATATCCAGCCGGGTACCGTGGGTACTTCAGGACATACGGGCAGATGAAGGAGGCAGATATCTTTTTGTAAAGGGACGGTTTGGTAACACCAAGGTGACGTTAGCCACGATATATGCACCGAACACACACCAGGACCGCTTTCTTCATAGCTCCCTGTCTGAATTGGGAAACTTTACGGAGGGGAAACTGATACTAGGGGGTGACTTTAATCTCCCCCTAGACCCAAAGGTGGACACCTCTACCGGACTCTCGGCGGTCCCCACTGGAACTCGAAAACGCATTTTACAGACCCTACATAAGCACCAACTAGTCGACGCCTGGCGCACATTCCATCCAGACGAACGCGATTACACCTTCTTTTCCACCCCCCACCAGTCATACTCTCGTATCGACCTATTTCTAATCCCCCATCACCCCCTGACAGACATAGAGCGGGTCTCTATAGGCAACATCACATGGTCAGATCACGCTCCCATTATGATAACATACAAACTTGCGGACCCCTCCACTAACAGGGAGTGGAGATGGCATCTTAAGGAAAGCCTACTCCAGGACCCTGAGGTATTGTCAGATGTAACGAGGGAACTCACATTCTATTTCCAAACCAATGACACCCCAGAATGCAACCCCGGACTGATCTGGGAAGCTCACAAAGCGGTCATACGGGGAATTCTGATTAAGCACGGTACACGCATAAAACGAGCCAGGGCAGCTAAACTGGACAAACTGTTGACCGACATAAAGGAGCTGGAAACACGACACAAACAGTCGGCGGACGGGGATGTAGGGAAGGAGTTGTCCTTCCTGAGACGCCAGGTGAGAGACTTACTCCAATTCCGAGCAAAGGCAGCACTACAGACTTGCAGGAAAATCCAATATGAATCTGGGGGCAAATGTGGCAAAATCCTAGCAAGGGCCCTGAGAGACCAGAAATTAGCAACCTATATCCCGCAGCAGAGGGTTTCGCTACCCAAACAGATAGCCCAAACATTCAGGGACTACTATTCCCAGCTGTATAACCTAACAAAAACCGCCTTGACCCACACACAGACAGAAGACTACCTAGCCTCGGCACATCTTCCTAGACTGACCTCGCCTCAGAGACGAGAGCTGGAAGCTCCGATCTCAATGGAAGAAATACAGAAGGCAATAAAGACCACCAAAACGGGGAAGGCCCCAGGTCCTGACGGCCTCACTGCCCTACATTATAAGACCTTTTCAGACACATTGAGCCCCCATATGGCCAAAACCCTAAACACCCTGGGGGATACCTCCTCCTTTGTCCCGGCTACCCTACTAGCACATATATCAGTCATACCTAAAGAGGGTAAAGACCCGCTACAGTGTGGAAGTTATAGGCCTATTTCTTTACTTAATGTAGACCTGAAGGTCTTCACTAAGATACTTGCCACCCGATTCCAACACTATCTCCCCGATCTTGTCCATTTAGATCAGGTGGGATTTGTCCCGACTAGGGAAGCACGAGACAATACCACCAAAGTTCTGAATCTGGTACATATGGCCAATCAAACTAAAACTCCCTGCGTATTCCTCAGATGCCGAAAAGGCGTTCGATAGGATTAACTGGGAATTCATGCTCAGGACCCTCCAGCACTTTGGAATCGGGGACAAAATGAGGAACTGGATCTCCGCGGTCTACACTACACCGGCGGCCTCGGTGAAGGTCAATGGGACCTTCTCGGACCCGTTCCCCATTCTTAATGGGACACGTCAGGGATGCCCACTCTCACCCCTATTATACGCGCTCACATTGGAACCGTTCCTGAACAAAATCCGCCAGAATGCTGATATTCAAGGTCTCCGCCTGGGCGATACCCAATTTAAGGTATCTGCTTACGCGGACGATATGTTATTTTCCATAACGAACCCTACAATCTCTCTACCGAACCTCATGTCAGAACTGGACCAGTATGGGAATCTCTCTAAACTTAAGATTAACTATTCCAAGTCAGAGGCGATGGGAGTGGGAATAAATTCTACCCTATTACATTATCTAAAACTGAACTTTAATTTCAAATGGACATCTACCGCGTTAAAATACCTCGGAACGCTAATCCCACCTACGCTAACAGAGGTATGCAGATTAAATTTCCCACCCTTATTGCTTACTGTGTGAAACTTGTTAAACAAATGGCATCAAGGAATACATTCCTGGTTTGGCAGATGCAATATCGTCAAAATGAGCATTCTTCCCAAATTTTTATACCTATTCCAAGCCCTACCTACTCACATTCCACTGGGATACTTTAAACAAGTAACTAGTCTCATCATCAAATTTATTTGGGCGAACAAGCGACCTAGACTCCGAACGCGTCTACTAGCCCTACCAAAACTTTACGGAGGTATTGCAATACCGGACGTTCGTAAATACCATCAGGCTGCACTCTTAACGCGGATCATAGATTGGTGTAGACATTCAGAACAGAAGCTATGGGTACAGCTAGAACAACAACAATTTAGGGATATTCCACTCAGCAGGGTGGGATGGTGCCTTGGGAACCTCCCTCAACCGCTCAAAAATCACCCCATTATTGGACCCACACTCAAGACATGCCATAATATGAGCAAGACTCAGGCAATATCCACCGCCAGATCCCCCCTATACCCCATACTGGGCAATCCAGGTTTTGCATCGGGATTCGACAAGGGCCCATTTCGGTCTTTGAGGGAGAGGGGCTACTTTCAGGCGTCCCACTTCCTAGTCTCGGGTGGATGGCCTCGATCGAGACCCTAACCCGACAAAATGGAAGCTTCACTCTCGACTTCTGGAATGCTACCCAGGTCCACCATTTCCTCTGCAGACTGGGGCCCCCGACGGAGTACACTAGAACCCCGACACCCTTTGAGTCTCACTGTATGGAAACTGGCCCGATGACACATACCCTGTCGGCAATATATGGCTTACTTGCTTAATGCGGCTAAGTACTGTATAACAACGAACTGGAAACGGGTGGAGGCACCCACTATACAAATGTGGCTTAGGAAAATTGAGGAAATGAATAAGATGGAAGACCTTGTTCTTTCATCCCTGAACAAACATGACCAATATAAAAAAACATGGCAAGTCTGGAATATGTTTATCTATTCAGAAGAGGGCAAGTCCCTATTAGATGGTCCGTCCTAGGGTCAGCGGGGGGGAGAGACCCTCCCCCATCTACTCTCCCCCCAACTTTTTCTTCCCTCTTCTTTCAATCTTATTCCTTTATAAGCTCTCTTTCCTTCTTCTTTCCTTTTCCTTCCTTTCCCTCCTCCCCCCCCCCCCCCTTGTTCTTGTTCTTTCTTTTAT
>BLSH010441241.1:544124-555926 GCA_018402905.1 Glandirana rugosa
CAGGTACCTTATAAAATATAAAACGGTGTTCAAAGTCCTTTTAATTTAAAAAAATAAAAAATGTCTGTCAACAGTGATTTACTATATATATATATAAAGTTTAAGAAATAAATTCCTCAGTCGTATGTCTCTTAACCAATGTTGTGTAACGTTAGTAAACGTCTAGTCCTCGAGTGTTTTTAATACATTCCCACCATAATGGTTAATTTAACGATATTAATCTGGTTCTCCGATTTCTGAGTTAAAAGCAAGAGACTATACATATGTTGACGTAATCGGTTCGTTTAATATGTGACAGAGGTTAGAGTGCAGACGTCCTTTCAAAGATCCTACGACTTAAAGGGAATCCTGTTGGTTTCTTTACTCTGTGCTACTTATATTGAGAAAATAAAGGGAAATTCAGCATCCTAGAAACTTTCCTGCAGACGTGAGATTGGAGACAGTGTATAATTTGCTTGGCTAATGCAGTTGTATACATATCAGAGAACGAAAATTGAGTCTTTAGCCTCTTGGTCTAATTATAGCAATTTAATTGGTAATACCACCCTTACATAATTTTTGTGAGCTCCTGATCTGCAAATGATTGCAATGTGTTGTAACCAATTCTCTGTATGCTGACTCCTTAAATAAAGAATTTGAAATATATATATATATCATTTAGTGACAACTGTCTGTAAAAAATAAAAAAATTTAATTTTCCTGAAACTTGTGGCAAAATATAAAATATTCCATGGACTCAAAATGCCTCTTAGCAACTATCTTGGGGTGTCTACTTTCCAAAAAGGGGTCATTTGGGGGTGTTTTAAAATGTCCTGGCATTTTATGTCCAAAATTAGAAGCTTATGCCACACATCATCCACTCTTCTAACCACTTGAAGACCAAGCCCTTTCTGACACTTTTTGTTTACATGAAAAAATATTTTTTTTGCTTGAAATTACTTTAACCCCCAAACATTATATGTTTTTTAAAGCAGAAGCCCTACAGATTAATATGGTGGGTGTTGCAATTTTTTTTCACACAGTATTTGTGCATCGATTTTCCAAATGCAATTTTTTTGGAAAAAAACACTTTTTTGAATTTTAATGCAAAAAACACACTATATTGCCCACATTTTTGGTAAAATACAAAAGATGATCTTATGTCGAGTACATAGATACCAAACATGACATGCTTTAAAATTGCAGCAACAAACTGTATGCATTTTTAAATCCTTTAAAAGCCTTTATAGAGGAGATCTACTGCTAGAATTTCTGTTCTCGATCTGACGTTTGTGACGATACCTCACATGCATGGTGCAATTGCTGTTTACATACGACACGACACTGATGCTTGTGTTTGCCTTTGTGTGCAAGCATGGCGGACAGGGATGCTTTAATTTATTTTTTTTACTTATTTATTTTGCTTTTTATTTTATTTTTACATGGCCCCTTTCTTTTTTTTAATAATTTTTATTGTTATCACAGGGAATGTAAATATCCTCTATGATAGCAATATGACAATATGGCAATATGACAAGTACTCTTTCTTGAAAAATCTGGGGTCTATTAAACTCTAGATCTCTCCTCTGTACTTAAATCATCTGACCACATTGAGATTGGTGTGATAAGTTGCTTTCCCAATTTCTCAATGGTGCTGTTTATATCCGGCAAAACCAAAGTCATGAAATGCTTGTAGCTTCCAGTTTCTTAGGCCATAGAGATGATTGGAGCCATTCTGGTCTCCGATTAGCTCTATGGTCAGTCGGCAGAACCACCGGCTGCATTCTCGGGTTCCCTAGTGGGACAGGAGAGCCTGATAAAACCATGGAAAGTGGCAGGAGGGGAGGGCACATCCCCTCCCACTGCTTGTAAAAGCAGTCTAGCAGCTAATTAGTGATGATCTCTTCCTGGAACTTTAGGAAGGATCCAGTTCTATTGAGATGCTTTGTATAGTACATAAGCATTGAACAGAGCCAATTGGAATAGGTATACAGGCACTTTTTTGTGCCAGCGTCTGGCCTTATGGGCAATTAAGTACGGCCCCATCATCTGGTCGTTGAAGTCCAGCCCTCCCATTTTAATTTTTTTTTTCAAAAACAAAAGAAGCATTACAAAGTATATGAGCGTCATACCATGTAACTTAACAAGAAATGTGATTAGACGGGATACAAAAACTTCCATAGCTATTATGGGTACATTGTGATCATAACAAGCGCGAATCCTCAATTGTGGGCCTTTTATACTCTGCGCCCTCATGCCCTGTGGCACCCCACTGGGGTCACACTGTGCCACAGGGATGAGGGCGTAGCGGTGGAAGCTAGAACAGTAAAGTATTATAGAAATGCTGAGCTGATTAACGTGGGTAGACGAGATGGCATTACAATGAGTATAAACCAGAAGAGATATAAGGAAAAGGAAGACAGAGAGGGGAAAAGTGAGCGAGAGAGGTGGAAAAGGGAACAGTGGCGGCTGAATAGCTAGATGTAAAGAAGGACAGGGCAGGTAGAACTAGGTTTCCGGGATCAGTGGCTCATATCTCAAATAGGAGACTGAGATAATAAGTGGTGCGGGAAGTGATTACGGCATCAGGAGATTCCTGTCAAAGTCAGGTGGTAGGCAATTTCTAACCCAGGGGTCCCAAATTTTCTCAAATTTGCATATTCTGTTGTTGTCTATGGCTTCCTTTTTAGCATGTATAAAGGCCTTATTCATTCTGCCTCTGGCCTCAGCCACTACAAGCGCAGGGGATTTCCAAGCCTTGGCAATCGTCTGCTTGGCTGCGGTCGTGAGGAAGACTAATAACTTGAACTGAGAGGTAGTCAACTGGCTCGGTTTCAGGTTGAGTAGAGGAATCGAAGGGTCAGGAGCAATACTTGTCTCTAAGGCTTTAGAGGCGATAAGGAAGATATATAAATAATAAGAAAAGCCGCGCTTGTGTGTGTGACAAAAATAAACAAAAAAAAAATGCTGAACTTTCCAAAGCATCCAAGTGATTGGATTATATGGTGAAAGAATATTTGTAATCAACGTGAAAAAAACCTTTCCATAAAATCTACTGGCATATGAAATAACTGATGAGTCCAAAAGAGAATGTTAATAAGTCCAAAATAAATCCAATCCGTGCAAACAGCGATGATTAGTGTTCTTCTCTTAATCCTTCATAAGTGAATATGCATCCACCACACCACCATATATTGAAATATAATCCTCCACCAGAGCAGATGTATCCTTACTGAATCTCCTAGACCCCTTATTATAGGGGGTCAGGAGGCGCCTGGTTGGACATAGACCTCCACGGGGCCACACCGATCTGCTTCCTGGATCTTACCCTCCAAGGGACATCCCAGTCACTCAAGAAAGCGAAAAAAATGCAGATAGTGTATTATCGTTTAAAAAAACAATATTTATTAAAAGTATTCAACTCACGTGTATCCAAAGGAATCACGCTAAAATACAGAGTAGCAACCTTAGTTTCAATCAGCGGTGATCACGAGACAGATCATTTTTGAATTGAAACTACGGTTGATACTCTGCATTTTAGCGTGATTACTTTGGATACATGTGAGTTGAATACTTTTAATAAATATTGTTTTTTTAAACGATAATACACTATCTGCGTTTTTTTCGCTTTCTTGAGTGACTGGGATGTCCCTTGGAGGGTAAGATCCAGGAAACAGATCGCTGTGGCCCCGTGGAGGTCTATGTCCACACAGGCGCCTCCTGACCCCCTATAATAAGGGGTCTAGGAGATTCGGTAAGGATACATCTGCTCTGGTGGAGGATTATATTTCACTATATGGTGGTGTGGTGGATGCATATTCACTTATGAAGGATTAAGAGAAGAACACTAATCATCGCTGTTTGCACGGATTGGATTTATTTTGGACTTATTAACATTCTCTTTTGGACTCATCAGTTATTTCATATGCCAGTAGATTTTATGGAAATGTTTTTTTCACGTTGATTACAAATATTCTTTCACCATATAATCCAATCACTTGGATGCTTTGGAAAGTTCAGCATTTTTTTTTGTTTATTTTTGTCACACACACAAGCGCAGCTTTTCTTATTATTTATATATTGTTTGGGTGTAGAGTTCACACTAATCAGTTGCAGCTGTGGTAGGTGACTCGGAGAGTGAAGGTTAAGCGCAATCTCCCTTCTGTTTCTGATAAGGAAGATATGCTTCCAGAAATCTTTTGCTAAGGGACAGTCCCACCAGGTGTGGGAAAATGTACCTGGCTCATTACAGCCTCAAAAACGATTTATCTGGTATGAGGGAAGAAATTTTGCGCTTCTGGCTGGCACTAAATACCATCTGGTGATAACCTTAATATTGGTCTCCTTAGCCAATATATTGGGGGAGGAAGAATTAGTAGCTGACCATATATCAGACCATTCAGTTATGTTCAACGTACGCCCCAGGTCGGAAGCCCACTTGTTCGCATATGAGGGCAAATCCCATTATAATTTTGTATTCATGGACTCGAGGAGCTTCTCAACAACACCAGTCCCCGTAGTAATTTGGACTGCCGTGTCTGTGTGAATTGAAGACAGAACGAAAATGTTCCGTTTGTCCTTCCATCTCACTACAAGCAATTCATTGGACCTCAAGCAGGCTGTCTCCCCCATCTAATTCGGGTATCTACAAGCTGTTGGTGGAAATCCCCCAGTGCTTAGATTGCACGGAATAAGGGTGACATCAAGTCCAAAACAATCTTGCCGCTGCTCCCTATGTAGTCTGGGCAGTGGGGGGGGGGGGGGGGGCTCCGCGCTGCTATCTTTTCCCTCATAAACCAGGAAACTATATGTATTGCTTGTTGCCCTGTCACAGAGCTTGTACATTTTGACCCCATATCTGGCACACTTACTGGGGAGAAACTGTTTAAAAACAAGGCAGCCAGAAAATTTAATTAGGGACTCATCAATGCTGACATCTTGATAGGGGATAAACAAGGCTGAAAATTGTTGGTTAAAGTGGTTTAGGAGGGGCCAAATTTTGTGGAGCCGATCATATTCAAAGTCCCCCTGAGGACGACAGGGCTCATTATCGTTGAAGTGCATGAACCGCAAGATTTGCTCATATCTAGTCCTGTCCATGACAGCAGAGAATATGGGTATATGATGTATTGGGCTGGTGGACTAATATGACCGTAACTCATTCTTTTTAGTAATGCCCATGAGGAGGGATAAGCCCAGAAAGGTCTTAGATTCGGGAACCGTTATAGGTTTCCAGCTAAATTCTCTGGCAAGGGTCAAATTTGGATTTGTGACAATACATTGACCAGCATATAAATTGGTTTGGTCTACAATAGATCTGTACAGATCTTCCGTGAAAAACAGCTGTTTCCACCTAATTCCTGGCTGGTCAGTGCATGGGGGATGTACGGGTGCTGCAGAAGTGGCGGGCTGCAATCAGGATTTGCAAGCGCATCAGAAAGGGCACTATGGGCTCTAAAGGCCTGAGTTCGAATTCTTGGTGGCTGCAGGATACTACTTGTACTAGCCACCACACCAGCTTGAACTGCACATATGGGACTCGCCACGTCACCAAATGTTACTGCAGTGCTGGTTTGTCTACAACCAGGATGTATTAGGCCGCTGGTACTTCCCAGTTCACCAGAAGGTTGAGTGGCACTAGTACTGCCACTCTGCTGCATATGAGAACCATTGTTGCACCTCAGCAACAGAAAAACGGGGTCGGGTACGCCTGATCTTAGCAGGGACATCTACTCTGTCATCAGAGCTATCTGTCAGGGTGCCGCTGCTCTCTACAAGTTGTTATACTGAGCCTGAATCTGATTCTGATTCTGATTCTGACAGTGAGGCTTACCCTGCACTCTCATCTGTCATGCTCAGTATCCTGTAGGCCTCTTCACATTACCTTTGACATTTTGGTCACCAAATTTACAGGTACCTGGTGTGACTCACAGGTAAAAAAGCACCTGGTTGTCAGAGACAGCTTGATTCACTTAAAAAAAAAATTAACTGCTAGTGATAGCAGAGATCAAGCGTGACTCTGCTAAACTTGCAGTTTTGTGTGCTGTGTCTTGGAAGTGACAGTGATCTAATGATCCTGCACTTTGGGTGGGCTGGGCGGAGAGGCTAAATGCAGGTGCTGGCAGGTGTCTGGGCTGATCCTGTGAACGCTGCATTTTGGGAACACTGTACTATTGGGGATGCTAGTATAGTTCTGATCAGATCAAAGATATTGATCCGTTCAGACACTATACTAGTAATGGAGGTGTATAGTTCGTGTTACTGTTCCTGGCAATCAAAGGGTTAAAATCTGATGCTGGGTAGGATTGACACTAACATTAACTGATGCTAACTCTAACTGACGTCACCCGTGACACTAATACAGTGATCAGAAAATAGATCTGTACACTAATGACACTGTGACGGGGAGTGAAAGGGTTAACTGGGGGTTGATCAGGGGATTAAAACTTTATTAGGGAATATGTGGTGGGACCCTGATGCTATACAAGACTGACACTGATGCTAACTAGCATCACACGTGACACTAATACAGTGATCAGAAAAATAATCTGTACACTATACTAGTGACACTGTAACAGGAAGTGAAAGGGTTAACTAGGGGTGATCAAGGGGTTAAACCTTAATTAGGAAATATATGGAGGGTACCCTAAACCTACCTGAGACTAACGCTAACTACCACTAACTGCCCTAACGCTGTTTAGTGTTGTAAGTGACATCAATACAGTGATCAGTAAAAAATCTGAACACTGTACCTTGGTGACACTGTGGCAGGGAGTGAAAGGGTTAACTGGAGGGGCAATCAGGGGGTGAAATATGTGCCTACGTGTCCTGGTGTCAGTGTTGTGCTTGTGCACTTACATAAAACAAACGTTAAAGGAATTGGCGCTAAAGTATTATATGATCAAAAATATGCAACTAGGCAATGATAATCTGTGTACCAAAATGACAACATATATATATGTAAATAAACAAAATAATTAGTCCATAGTGACTGTCCCAACATCAGTAGTGGCTAACATAACCTCTGATGCGTTGTTTCCTCTGCAATAGCACTACACCAAGTGCTTAAATAGATGGATGGCCACTCACCAGAAATACCTGATTTGATTGCATGAATATGCATGTGGCTCGTGTTTAAGCACCATAGATCCTGGGCTCACATTTCTCTGCCAAAAAACAAGGAAAACAATATATGGTACAGTAAATCAAGAAAAAGGAGCCTAGCATTACATTAGGCAAGATGTTTTTACCATGCCTGGTACTAGGTGTCTACAGCGCTAGCGGGCATGTGGATTCCACGTGTGCTAACATGCATTCCGCGGCTCATTGTGGCTCAGGTAGTCGGATCAGTGTCACCTCTGGGACTCTGATATGATTGGTCTCCGCTTTGATATATGTTTCGCCGTTAAGCCTCATCAGGAAGAGGATCGGTGTAGTGCTATTGTGGAGGAAACAACACATCAGAGGTTTTGTTAGCCACTGCTGGTGTTGGGACAGTCACTATGGACTAATTAATTTGTTTATTTACATATATATATATATATATATATATATATATATATATATATATATGTTGTAATTTTGGTACACAGACTATCATTACCTAGTTACATATTATTGATCACACAATACCTTAGCGTCAATTCCTTTAACGTTTGTTTTATCTAATCACAAGTTGTAGTGTATGCTACACATTTAAAGGGGCAGCTTACATATGTCCATTGGTATGGACATTAACACATAATTCATTAATTGGGGCGCCAATACCAGCCAATCATGCTATTTGTGTACTTACAGTAGATGCTCTCTCCTTGCACGCTGGAACCTAAAGGGTTCCAGGAGGGGAGATTGCATCACTTCCTATGCCTGTGTTTATATTACATAGGCACAGGAGGTTCTTCCATTTGCCACAACTGATCAGCAGGTCTATGCCAGAAATCCTTGGCCTGGACCTGAAGACTGATCAGTTTTGTAACAAATAAAATTGCTGCGGGGATGGCGGGCGTGCAGAACATACAGGGACGTTGTTTCGTGCAGACGGGCTGCCCTGCTGCAGTATATGTACGGTGCACGATCCGAAAGTGGTTAATGATGAAAGCCTGCATTGTCTCTCCCTTTTAAATTGTTGCTTAATAAAGTTAAAAGAGAAGGATGGGATACAAAAAAAACCATACATACTCACCAATGTAGATGCAGCATTGATCCGATACTGCTGCTGTGCCCCGCCAGCTCCACACTGAGAACTGAGCAATCAAAGCCCACTCAGTTCTTGGGTCCACTCTAAGCATAGAGCTGCCGTTCAATTGCTCAATGAAGTGTCAGGCTGTGCAGGAGGCTGAAGATACTGCTTCAGGCTCTTAGCAGCCTTACTGTATTTGTAGCTATTGCATCTGAAAAGCATTAAACAGGGAAGAGTGCAAAACAGCTTCATAGCATAACAAAGCTTTGTTAAATATTTTTTTGCTATCCGAGATGAGCAGGAAGGAGCAGTAAGCCTCGGTGTGGAAGTGTCTCCTGAGGTCTGATCCTCCTTTCTCCCTCTGTGCAGGGACATCACTCTCACATCCAGTGATAGCGACATAGGCTCTGGACTGTGAAACCCAACCATGCAGAACACACTCTGCTCTGATATGCTGGTTGCTGCTCATATGCTTATGATTGCAGTTCTAACTGTGTTTGATTTTATACGTGCTTAATCTAATAAAGCTTTGCTATGCTGTGAGGTTGTCTTGCACCCTTCCCTGTTTATGTTTTCTGTAGTTTTCGGTCTCCCAATCTTGTTCCAAGTGGCAGTTAGTAATAGTGAATCAGTATTTAGCACACAATATGACCTCTGGGATTTATTATTTACTTTGAAACATGATGTTTGATGGTTTTACACATTGTTTGTTTTGTATATCAGTTTTTTATTTTCCTAGATCTCTTGCTAATGCCCCTTTGTGTTTCATAGTAGATGGTGCTAATTGAGCATGAGAGAAAAGCTGACATCAGGTTCTGTTCTATGCACCTAGAATATTTTTATTGTTGTGTAGTTTGAAGTCTGAAATGATACACGGTTCTTTTTTTAGGATAAAAACATCTCAGTTACCACAATGTGAGGTTGTGGTTTTGAAATGTTTTTGTGTACTTCATTATGACATTTTATTAAACTTTTAAGACAGTACATTATCGTGCTGTGAACAAGAAAAAAAAATCACAAGCTATGCTATGAAACTATTTTGCCGCTAGCTTTATTTTTTCTAGAGTAAACTTTCTACAGCTTTTGTATCTATTGTGGCTGTTACTTCCACCATTTAATTTGGGTCTACCGCAGGATAAAAAAATCAGGTGTCTCAGCCTTTTTTTCAAGTTGAAATGAACAAGATTGGGGTGCTGTTGCTGCTATTTTTAAGCCAAGCAATGATGTAAAATCATTTACACAGCCAAAATAGGTGATGCCAGAACATGGGGTTGCTGACACTCTCTGTGGCAATCATACTGATCCATAGTGCGCTTGAGGTGTTTGACAGTCCTTTACCTATTAGCCTTGAAGTACCCAGAATTTATTTTCAAAATTTACCACCTATAGACTTCAATGGGATTTGCATTAAAGTTCACAATTTTCTTTGAAACGAACGGAGACACACTTGCTTATCCCTTCTAAATACATTTGAAATACTAATATGTTACAGTGAGGGAAAAAAGTATTTGATCCCCTGCTGATTTTGTACGTTTGCCCAATGACAAAGAAATGATCAGTCTATAATTTTAATGTTAGGTTTATTTTAACAGTGAGAGACAGAAATATCCATAAAAACACATTTCAAAAAAGTTATACATTGATTTGCATTTTAATGAGTGAAATAAGTATTTGATAGCCTATCAATCAGCAAGATTTCAGGCTCCCAGGTGTCTTCTATACAGGTAACAAGCTAAGATTATGAGCACTCTCTTGAAGGGAGTGTTCCTAATCTCAGCTTGTTACCTGTATAAAAGACACCTGTCCATAGAAGCAATCAATTAATCAGATTCCAATCTCTCCACCATGGCCAAGACCAAAGAGCTGTCCAAGGGTGTCAGAGACAAGATCGTAGACCTACACAAGGCTGGAATGGGCTACAAGACCATCGCCAAGCAGCTTGGTGAGAGGGTGACAACAGCTACTTTGAATTATCCCAAATAGAAGAAACACAAAATAACTATCAATCTCCCTTGGTTTGGGGCTTCATGCAAGATTTAACTTCATGGAGTTTCAATGATCATGAGCACGGTGAAGAATCAGCCCAGAACTACACAGGAGAATCTTATCAATGGTCTCAAGGCAGCTGGGACCATAGTCACCAAGAAAACAATTGGTAACATAATACTCCGTGAAGGACTGAAATCCCGCAGTGCCTGCAAGGCCCCCCTGCTGAAGAAAGTACATGTACAGGCCCATCTGAAGTTCGCTAATGAACATCTGAATCATTCAGAGGAGAATTCGTTGAAAGTGTTGTGGTCAGATGAGACCAAAATGAAGCTGTTTGGCATCAACTCAACTCGCCATGTTTGGAGGAGGAATGCTGCCTATGACCCCAAGAACACCATCCCCACCGTCAAACATGGAGGTGGAAACATTATGCTATGGGGTTGTTTTTCTGCTAAGGGGAAGGACAACTTCACCGCATCAAAGGGACGATGAACGGGGCCATATACCGTCAAATTTTGAGTGAGAACCTCCTTCCCCCAGCCAGGGCATTGAAAGTGGGTCATGAATGAGTCTTTCAGCATGACAATGACCCAAAATACAAGGCAACAAAGAAGTGGCTCAAGAAGAAGCACATTAAGGTCCTGGAGTGGCCTAGCCAGCTGAGGGTTCGAGTTACCAAACATCAGCCTCAAAACCTCTGCAAAGAGGAGTGGGACAAAATCCCTCCTGAGATGTGCGCAAACTTGGTGGCCAACTACAAGAAACTTCTGACCTCTGTGATTGCCAACAAGGGTTTTGCCACCAAGAAGCAAATCATGTTTTGCAAAGGGGTCAAATACTTATTTCACTCATTAAAATGCAAATAACTTCCGGTTCCGGCGCCTGCATGGAGAGGAGCTAGGGGAAGAGAGCTCCCGCCACGCTCCTCCAAAATCCAGCTTAAAAGCCTGCTTGACCGAGGTAATACCCTCCTCTCATACCCTCATACTCAGGGGAACACCGTCCAAGCGAAATGGATCGCTTCCTTGAACGGCCGGCGAGTCGGTCGTCTCCGATCCCGGCTCAGCAAGAAGGGGACAGCGCACATGCCGCAGCCAACATGGCGGCCGCGGCTCCAACACACAGCGATACAACGGTCGCTTCAACGATCGCTTCCCCGAACCCTACCTTCCAACTAGGCCTCGCGGAGCCCCCATTTAACCCCCAAACAGACCCAGCATCTCCTACGGGTATAGCCCAGGCGGTCATCGCACTCCTTACCCCGATGGTCGCTGATGCAATTGAGAAGGCTGTACACAAAGGGCTGGAACAGCTACACAGAGACCTCCAACAGCAATCAGCCAGACTTGAACATGCAGAAGACAGAATTGGAGCGGTGGAGGATGACACTGCGGCCCTATTAGCCTCCGTAGCCAGGCTTACCACCCAGCAGAGAGACCTTCAAACCAAGCTTGATGACCTGGAAAACAGGTCGAGAAGGAACAATTTGCGTATAATTGGACTGCCAGAATCTTTCAACCAGTCTGCTCTACATACTATTTGCTCCACAAACATCCCACAGCTCCTGGGCCTTCGGTCTCCTTGCACAGTAGAAAGGGCGCACAGAATAGGCCAGCTCTCTGATCAGCGCGCAAGGCCTAGGCCAGTCATAGTCC
>BLSH010441241.1:560825-578169 GCA_018402905.1 Glandirana rugosa
AGTCAGAAAATTACCATCCAAATAAAATTGTCACTCTCTGTCTTATTGTCGTTTTTATAAGTCTTTTTACTTTACATACCACTGTTTAAGACTGTTATTGCTTACCAACCGGTTCATTAGGTCACCCTAGACCCTCCGCAGGACTCCCGCGCTACTAGTCCTGACCCCAATGGGGTCCTCAAAAGTAAGCTAGGCACTAGTCAATTAGACACTCAAGTTCCATATCAAGCTTTATTATTACCTATTCTGCACCTCTTACAGCACCCTATGACTGCTAGATTCTTGACTTTAAGTAACCTTGTACTATGTCAAATAAGTTCTGTATTTTCTTTTTCTTGGTCTTTGTAACCAGCGATCCAAGTCTATTCTGTAATCTGAAAAACTTCTAATAAATATATTTCAAAAAAAAAAAAAATGCAAATACATTTATAACTTTTTTGAAATGCATTTTTCTGAATATTTTTGCTGTTATTCTGTCTCTCACTGTTAAAATAAACCTACCATTAAAAGACTGATCATTTCTTTGTCAGGGGGCAAATGTACAAAATTAGCAGAAGACCAAATTGTTTTTTCACTCACTGTATCTGTTTACAAAAAAGATTTGTAATTCTGCTCATCCTTCAAACAGTACAGCCAGGTCCTTGGCCACCAGTACAGTGGAGCAGTGGAGCAGTGCAGCATGTTTAGACTGGTCCTTTCTCTCCCAGTTTGAGCCTTGTAGTAAAGGGGGTTACAGGTTACTAAAATAAAGGTGAAATTCAGGTGTTTAAACTATAAACTGTATTTAAACAGCACTTGCAATGAAGACAGAACTAAATTTAGATGTAGAGTCCCTGAACAAGCCTACATTCATTTGAGAGGAAGGTATGTAGACAATGTACTGGTAGTTGTGAAAAAGGAAGCTTGGCAGAGCATCAGAATCAACCCTAATAATGCTGGGCTATGCTGGGCTGTGCCCCACTGAAATGTTGGACTGAAATGCAAAAGTGAGATCATGAAATCTTTTGTATTTTTCACAAAATCTCAGTAGAAACCAGAGAAGATGAGAACAAACAAATTAGAGCTATGTCTTTGTTACTAGCGTGGATAATTACAAAGCAGATCAGAACATACTACCCTACTGTTAGGCATAGGAAATGGTGCGAGTTTAAAAACAAAAAAGATCTCATGCTTAGAAATTACACTGTGTTTAGCATTGGTGGAAAGTTGATTGTGATCTAACCTATGACCTATGTTGGTCAGTATTTAAAAAGTATATAAAATAAAAGCAACCTCAGAGTACAGGTTGAATTGATGGGTTCCTAGTTCAATGTTAACACACTGTGATGGGAATCAACTAAAACTGGAGCATGCAGAATTTGGACTGGATGTCCACAGTGTACACTGAGCTGTGCAAGCTCAATGTAAACTTTCAGCAATAACGAGATGAATAAATTACCATGTATGGCTGGGATTGATATTGTCTCAGCCTGGCTAATGTAAACGGCTGAAGATTGATAGTATAGTATAGCATAGTATAGTTCTGCTTTAACCACTTGTCTACTGGGCACTTTTACCCCCTTCCTGCCCAGGCCAATGTTCAGCATTCAGTAATGTCACACTTTGAATGACAATTGCAATGTACCCAAACAATATTTTCATTATTTTTTTTCACACAAATAAAGCTTTCTTTTGGTGGTATTTTTGCTAAATAAATGAAAAAAGCCTGAACATTTTAAACAAAACAAAACTTTTTAGTAGTTTAATACATTTTGGAAACAGGTAATTTTTCTCCTTCACTGATGTACGCTGATGAGGTTGCAACGATGGCACTAATGAGGCTGCATTGATGGGCACTGTTGAGGCTGCACTGATGGGCACTAATGAGGCTGCACTGATGGGCAATGTTGAGGCTGCACTGATGGGCACTGATTAGACAGCACTGGTGGGCGCTGATGAGGAGGCACTGGTGGGCACTGATGAGGCTGAACTGATATGCAGCACTGCTAGGTGGCACTGATGGGCACTGATAGGCAGCACTGATGGAAACTGATTGACAGCACTGGTGAGCACACATTGGCAGCACTGGTGGGCACACATTGACAGCACTGGTGGGCACTGTTGGGATTGCAGAGAAATCAGGACACTGATAATCAGTGCTCTGATTATCAGTGTGCATGACCACGCCACACACAGCCAGCCATGGCCGCGCAGCGGGTGTGATCACGTCATATGACGGTCTCCCAGAACTAGCCATCCATGCTGCAGCCATCATTCAGCTATAGCGCAGTTGGCAAGTGGTTAACCACTTCAGCCCCAGAAGGATGTGCCCCCTTAATGACCAGGCCATTTTTTGTGTCACTTTAACTGACAATTGCAGGGTTGTGCAACGCTGTACCCAAACAAAATTGGCTTCCTTTTTTTCCCACAAATAGAGTTTTATTTTGGTGGTATTTGATCACCTCTGCGTTATTTATTGTTTGCGATATTTTGGAAAAAAAACATTTTTTTTTACTTTTTGCTATGATACATATCCAAAAAAATATATAAAAAAACAAATTTATTCATCAGTTTGTGCTGATGTATATTCTTCTACATATTTTTGGTAAAAAAATCGCAATAGTCGTATATTGATTGGGTTGCGCAAAAGTTATCACGTCTATAAACTATGGGATAGATTTAGGGACTTTTATTTTTTTTTATTATTTATACTAGTAATGGCGGCAATCTGCAATTTTTAGCAGGACTGCAACATTGCGTCGGACAAATCTGACCCCAAATGACACTTTTTGGGGACCGGTGACATTATTACATTGATCAGTGCTATAAAAATGCAGTGATCAATGTAAAAATTATACTGGCAGGGAAGGAGTTAAACACTAGGGGGCAAACAAGGGGTTTACTATGTTCCCTAGGTGTGTTCTAACTATAGGGGGATGGGCTGGCAGGGACATGACAGAGATCACTGTTCCCAATGACTGGGAACAGTAGATCTCTGTCATGTCTCCTGTCAGAATGGGGATCTGCCTTCTTTACAGAGTCAGTCTGAAATAAGTGGTGTGTTCCCCTGTGCTACCACTAGTAAATGAATATGAATGTGCCAAACAGAGATGTTTGCACACCGCCTTGGTAGAGCTGAGCGCCACCACTTTTAACCCCTTTTTAACCCCTTGTGGGGGGTTAAAAGCGTGGCACTCCCGCCCGCATCGCAGAGCCATATCGCTGGTAAAACTCTGCTAAAACTAGCAGGGTTTTACCGCAACCGCGGCTGCCGATCAGTGTGAAAGTAGCCTTAAGGTGCTTAAAACACTGTGTGTCTTCCTGTGCTGAATGCTTCAGGAGTTGTGCATTTATACTCCACCTTAGTGCAATCTATGCGCTCATCTCCATGACAATTACAAATTGCCTTAAGCTGCAATATCTTTGATGTCAGCGAAGGGGTCAGTCACCATAGGCCTGTACACTCTTTTCCTGTGGCTTTGTTGTGTTTAAACCTCCAGTGCTCAGATATGGTCAGCAGGACATAAAGGGTTAAATGGAAGGGACCCTCATGGTGAAGTATTTAAGCAACGAATGGTTTATTAAATAGTAAATGCTTACATTAACCGGTTCCCAACCTGCTCGTGTACATTTACTGCTGCAGAGTGGCAGCGTCCCCCGAATCGCCATCTTTAAACAGTGGCTTGCGCATGCCCGCCACAATCTTCAAGAGTGTGCCCGTGGTTCGGGCAGACCCGATGTCCACTGACGAGCCGCGATTACTTACAACAGAAGAAAAATGGGGAACCGCCCGTACAAACACGGCGGTGCCCCGTGCTGTCGGGCAGCTTCTAAGAGATCTACTGAACCCTGTCACTGGGATCAGTAAGATCTCCTATGCCTCTGACAGCCCAGCCCCCTCACAGTTAGAACACGCCCAGGGAACACAGTTAACCTTTAGAGCGACCCCCAGGTTAACCCCTTCACCGCCAATGACATTTATACAGTAATCAGTGGATATTTAAATTTCTGATCGTTGTATAAATGTCATTGGTCCCAAAAAAGTGTCAAAAATGTCCGACATGTCCACCCCAATATCAAAGTCCCGATAAAAATCGCATATCGCTGCCATTACTAGTAAAAAAAACCTGTAAAAACGCCAGAAATGAATTCTCATGGTTTGTAAACGCAGCAACTTTTGTGCAAACCAATCAATAAATGCCTATTGCGATTTTTTTTTTACCAAAAATATGAGGAAGAATATAAATCGGCCAAAACCGATG
This sequence comes from Glandirana rugosa, assembly GCA_018402905.1. Taxonomy (NCBI): domain Eukaryota; kingdom Metazoa; phylum Chordata; class Amphibia; order Anura; family Ranidae; genus Glandirana; species Glandirana rugosa. The sequence goes on from BLSH010441241.1 coordinate 565,067, forward strand.
AATACATTTGTTTTTATTATTCTTTTCGAATTTTTATTTTAGCAAAAAGCTTTTTTTTTGTTTATAGTGATGATCAGAAATTACACAGAGGTGATCAAATAACACCAAAAGAAAGCTCTATTTGTGGGAAAAAAATGACGCAAATTTAATTTGGGTACCACGTCGCACGACCGCGCAAATGTCAGTTAAAATGACGCAGTGCTGAATCGCAAAAAGTACTCTGGTCCTAACATGGGAAATCCTGCCGGGGCTGAAGTGGTTGAAAATTGATAAAAACAGCTATAAATAGGTAAAAATCAGCATGTAGCCGCCTCTCACATCGAATCCGGTATCAGGTCACTCCTAAGCGTTACGTCACGCCTTGTGACTTCATCAAGGGACCTTTTTACATGCCTTCTTTCATCTATGTAACATAAATGCAACCTTAATAAATGTACCCCCTGGTTTTTATGGATTCACGCTCTGAGGACTTCACATGACTGTTGAGTTGGGGTGCGGAGGGACATCCACTCAGAGAGTTGTCTGCTGATTCCTTGGTGTTTAGGCCCAGAATGTTTAAAAAGATTCTGAGGAGTCACATATGTGATTTTTGACCCCTCCATAATAGGTGGTCATATATGTGGGGTAAGAGCACATCTTACTCATAGGTGGAGGATGTGTTATGGATTTTTGTATTGCATGCTCACAGTGACTACTACATTTGAATTTGGTCTGAAGTCATCATCACCAGAATTATTTATTAATGGGACTTTATGATTTATGGACTTTATATTTATTTTAACCAGGATGTCTGTATTTTGTTTAATTGCATTTAAATTGTCACATGCACTTTAGGTGGATGTTAATTACTGCTATTTTGGTTGGAACAATCAGTAAAACTGAAGCATCACTAACACTGAAGCACAGATATTTATATATTTATCCAGCTATATAGCAATTTTCTTCATTAGAGCTCTGCAGGTGCAGGAGCTGATTGATAATTATAAAAAACACTCCCATTAGATTCACTTTATACATGGACACAGACAAGCACACAGGGATTTCTTCAGAATAACAAAAGGTAGGAATCTGCAACAAAGTTTGTTCAAATCCTTGCAATGTACATAGATCACCCAGAGGGGAATGTTTTTTTCTCAACAAAAGTGGAGTTACACTTTAAGCTTCAAAAATGACAGTTAGAAGCTGATTGGCTGCCATGCACAGCTGCTCCAGATTCTGTCTGCTCCACTCTTAATACAATGTCCTCTATTTGCTGCAGCTCACTGTATAAAAGTACAAATATGTAGTCAAACATACTCTACAAAGAAAGTGGTGTATGCAGCAAACCAAATTCTCATGTCCATATCTGCAAAAATATGGGAAACTGTACAGATTCAAATAATGTCCAGTTAACTTAAATTTGTAGCAAACTTAAAAAAAAATAGCTGGGCCCCCAGGTGGTTAATGGCATAATGTGCTAGTATACACACATACTAGCCTATTATGACAGACTTACCTGTCAAGCAAAGCCATCCAGCAGTACACTGTCACTGCTGAAGGCACTTCCATCTTTTCCCGGTCTTTCTTCTGGGTTTGAGTTTTCTGGCCATTTGAATGACCGACTGCGATAATGTCACTCCAGGGCATGGTGCTCTCTGCATTGACAGCATGCTTAGTGTGCCCTGAATGCAGAGCGTACCGTACATTGGCATAGCGTAATTGCCTCCTGCCGATATGAATACCTTCTAAACTGCACCTGTTTAGGAGATATTCACTGTAGCTACAGGTAAGCCTTATTATGTAGCTACAGGTAAGTCTTATTATAAGCTTACCGGTAGGTACAAGTCAAAAATCTCACTTTATTACCACTTTAATAACAGGTCATGGGTATGGGGGAAATAAATATTTTATAACAGTGTTGCAGGAGTTACTAAGCAGAATAAACAATGAAAAGCGGAGGACTATAGATTCTCAGTTTATTTGTGCCCTGAAGCAAGCACATGATAGCTTACAGAATCACCAGGAAGATGATGCATGGTATATAGATGTAACTACTAGAAAAGCTGTGGTCAAATCCAAGCAGGTTGCTGGTGCAGAGGCTAATGTGCTACCATCTGCAGTGATTAATTAGATACACACTCCTGTGAAAACTGAACCCACTTTGACAGTTTTATTATCATATGGTGGTACTAAGCTGATCCTTGAGAGGATATACAAGACAGCAAGCGATGGTTAAAAGCCAGGAAACTAACCTACTATTTTTATTACAAATAAGCTAGACCTGTTCTGGAAAGAAAAGCATGTGGAGAGCTACAACTCATACAGAGAACTGTCACAGTGAGCACACACATGCCTGAAGCAAGAGAAGAAATTTTTGATAAGAAAGTTGTTTACTCCATGCAGTCTACAGAACCAATAAGCCCCAAGCTGTTACAAACCTTAGAAGAGACACATTCTGACAGAAGTTGCACAGCTGCACGAGAAAGGGTGCTCTACTCAGAAAAAAACTGTATGCCTCAAAACCTATATGATTTTTGATACAGCTACTTATTTGCTTCAATTAACAGTAAAGTAATCTAAAAAAAAAAACAGCGGATCTAACAAGCTTAATAAGCTTCCTACAGCCCATTAAAGTTATCCAGTGTTCTGAGAAAGCATTGCTGATCTGGTAGGCCTAAAGACATCATACATCAACTGCAAAGTCTATCATGGAAATAGAGTAACCAGTCAAAAAGAGGACTTTGCCAACTATTGTAATGCTACCCCTGTAGGAGCCGCTGAGTAGAATGGGTCCTCTGCTCTTTGCCTCCCCCTGCTCAAGTACCTCAGCCCCTCTGACACCAGGTTGATTGTATAAACATACAATATCACAGGAAATCAGTGAAAGTAATACTCCAATAGAGAAAATTTGTATGTATATGCACAAAGGGACTCATTTAAAGCAGCTGGCACACCACTAGACCAATAGTGTATATCATAACAATTTCAACAAAGTGCAGCTCTAAAAAAATTGTGATACATATATGAAATGTGAAACCAATAAGCTACCATAAATAAATAATTTAAAAAAAATGGATAAAATCATTTGCATATTCAAAAACAGGTATATAGTGAATGTAAACCTTTAAAGAACCATAAATCAATGTGATATCTAATAAAGTGATACAAGTGCAAAAAGAACGTAAAAAGGTGCAAAAAACAGTCTCTAGTAAAGTCCAAAGGTGGTGACTGATAGGTCCAAAGGTTATAACAACTTCTAGTAATATGATAATAGTCCAATCTGAGAGATAGCAGTGCCGCTATACAGGATGAAGTGTGGTAAAATTGAAAGCTTACCAGATATGGTGGACTCACATAACCATATAGCTAGTGGGTCAAAAAGATTGTTATGTTATCTCTCGGATTGGGCCATTATCATATGGTGCTAGAAGTTGTTATAACCTTTGGACCTATCAGTCACTGCCTTTGGACTTTACTAGAGACTGTTTTGCACATTTTTACACTTGTATCCCTTTATAGATATCTTTAGATATCATATTGATTTATGGTTCTTTAACCACTTCAGCCCCAGAAGGATTTCCCACTTTAGGACCAGAGCACTTTTTGCGATTCGGCACTGCATCGCTTTAACTGACAATTGCGCGGTCGTGCGATGTTGTACCCAAACAAAATTTGCGGCCTTTTTTCCCCACAAATAGAGCTTTCTTTTGGTGGTATTTGGTCACCTCTGCATCATTTCTGATCTCCGCTATAAACAAAAGAATAGCGACAATTTTGCAAAAAAAAAAAAACAAATTTCTTACTTTTTGCTAAAATACAAATCCAAAAAACAATATAAAAAAACATTTTTTTCCATTGGTTTTGGCCGATTTATATTCTTCCTCACATTTTTGGTAAAAAAAATCGCAATCTGTGTTTATTGATTGGTTTGCACAAAATTTGCCGCGTTTACGGATGATGAGGATTCATTTCTGGGGTTTTTATTGGCACTTATACAGCGATCAGTGCTATAAAAATGCACTGATTACTGTGTAAATGTCATTGGCAGTGAAGGGGTTAACCTGGAGGGGGCGCTCTAAGGGTTTACTGTGTTCCCTGGGCGTGTTCTAACAGTATGTGGGCTGGCCTGGCTGGGGGAAGGGAGTGATCACGGCTTCCATATACAGGAAGCCTGTGATCACAACCCTTCCCCCTCTAACAGGACAGAGACCCGTGTTTACTTACACAGACCTCCGTTCTTTCACTGTGGGGGGCATCGCAGGTAGCTGGCAGCAATCGAGTCCACCCTACCCGCTTCCTGCCCCCCCCCAACATAGTGAGCGCACAAATGCGCCTCTGGCGGCACGCGCGCTCACGGTGAGGGATATCGCAGCCGCCATCATATGACAGCGGTTTGCGATATCGAACCACTTTGTCGCCGTCAGACTGCGGTCAGCGGTCGGCAAGTGGTTAAAGGTTTACATTCACTATATACCTATTTTTGAATACATACATGGACTGGACTATGCAAAAGATTTTATCCATGTGTTTGAGATTATTTATTTATTTATGGTAGTTTATTGGTTTCACATTTCATATATGTATCACAATTTTATTAGAGCTGCACTTTGTTGAAATAATACTCCAATAGTACCCAATAGTAGTGCTATGTCAAAGAAAACAGGCACCAAACCAGGTAATAAAGGCAAACTTAATATATGAGTACCCAATATGGTCGGTAAATAGGCAAGCATAAAATGGATTAACAATGTTAACACAATTTGGCATAAATGAAAAAAGGAAAAAAGTGGGTGTGGCGCTGCCTCAAAACTGTAATGTAAAGTGCATAGTGCAAATATATTATAAATTGTGGTGTAAAATCATGTATACACCAAACCGTGTATATCAGTGTATAATTGAGTGTGCCAAAAGCAAAAAAGATATATACTATTGCAATACTATGTGCACATATGTGTAATGCTAAAAAACAGACAATATGTATAATTCAGATTGCAGTGTGCATCAAAACATTATAAGTGCAATGGTACAAAGATAAATAAATATTAAAGTGCAATAGTCAAAAGTTATATAAATATAGTCCAGAAAAAAACCTTAGGGTTCCTTTTGTGGAGGCAACCCGATAACCAGTCCTGGATAGTTAAGTAGTCCCAATGTAAACATGCAGGTGGGGGATGGGGGGTGAAGTGGCTGAGAGGTAGGCAGCGTACATCCCCACAGTACACCCCACTCACCTATCCCACAGTGTTTCGTTCCAAGGGTAATGCTCGCGTCTCAGCCCAGGGTATTCAGGAAGGTCCACATGAAATAAACAGATCCCAAAATGTGTAGAAGTGACGGCGGCAATGAAAGTATAAAATATGCACTCACTGTTAAGCTCTATCTGAGAAGTCAGACCAGTAGATCCGGAACTTCCTTGCGTTCCACCTGCTACAAGCCCGAAGTGCGTATGACGCTCTCTGGCTCCAGCTGACGCGTTTTGTCATAGAGACGTCATCGGAGGCAAGGAAGTTCCGGATCCACTGGTCTGACTTCTCGGATAGAGGTTAACAGTGAGTGCATATTTTATACTTTCATTGCCTCTGTCACTTCTACACATTTTGGTATCTGTTTATTTCATGTGGACCTTCCTGAATACCCTGGGCTGAGACGCGAGCATTACCCTTGGAACGAAACACCGTGGGATAGGTGAGTGGGGTGTACTGTGGGGATGTACGCTGCCTACCTCTCAGCCACTTCACCCCCCATCCCCCACCTGCATGTTTACATTGGGACTACTTAACTTTCCAGGACTGGTTATCGGGTTGCCTCCACAAAAGGAACCCTAAGGTTTTTTTCTGGACTGTATTTATATAACTTTTGATTATTGCACTTTAATATTTATTTATCTTTGTACCATTGCACTTATAATGTTTTGATGCACACTGCAATCTGAATTATACATATTGTCTGTTTTTTAGCACTACACATATGTGCACATAGTATTGCAATAGTATATATCTTTTTTGCTTTTGGCACACTCAATTATACACTGATATACACGGTTTGGTGTATACATGATTTTACACCACAATTTATAATATATTTGCACTATGCACTTTACATTACGGTTTTGAGGCAGCGCCACACCCACTTTTTTCCTTTTTTCATTTATGTTTTGAGTACCTTTGGTTGTTCAAGTGGGGGCAGCAGCCTGTTCTTTTCTTTTTCTTTTTCTCGATTTTCAGACCCATAATAATTTGTATATTTGTCCTCAACCCCATTTTTTAATTGGCAGCGCCATACCACACTTTTACATACTCAATAACAATTTAGCATACAACATGATTAACAGTAAGGACTAGGCATAAGATGATATTTGGCAACCAGATCAGCATAAACTGTAGCAAAGCCTCAAGTACAGCAGTGAGCAGTAGTAAAGTTTAATCTACCAAGTGCTAAAAGCTATACTACAGAATAATTATTATGGGAGGGGAAGCCCTTTGAGGTGTTCTTCTGCTGGAAATCGTTGGGGCCCCACATGAGTGTTGATGCACTTAACAACAGTCCCAGTATAGGTACAGTATAGTCTTGGCACAGGTACAAGTTACATGTGGTTTCAGATGCGGTAAATGTTTGCTATGGTATAATGTGGTATAGGGTTGGTGTAGGTTTGCAAAAAGTGCGGTATAGAGTGCAATATGGGTGTGGAATGGTTCAGGTACACTTTCTGTCCTCTCAGTGCATCAGTCCCTGCTACCAGTATCAGCAATGGGCGAAAGCCCTCTCACGGTCCCTGGTATAATGAGGGGACCTCCCGCTGTAGAAGGAGGGCTTCCTTGGTCTCTCTTTGAAAGCCTCTGGTGATCAGTGGTGGGAAGCAGAGGGTGAGTGGATGTCCCAGTCTCCCTACAGCAGTGGTGCAGGTGCCTCTGATGGGGACAGTGCTGAGCTGCCCCCAGGTGTCCTTACTCCTAGTCAAAGGTTGGGATCTCTGTTGGTATGGTCTCCCGCTGGCAGGCAAATATCCAGACACCACTTCAGTGCTAAGAGGAAGAACTTTCCTGAACAGTTCAATAAAAATTGAACAAAAATGATATGGCTGCCGTCTCAAACTACAACTCCTAGGATTCTCAACACCCTGCATAGAAGTCTATAGGCTTTCTTGGTTTTAGCTCCCCCCTGCTGGCTGGAGGAGAATGGTGCAGCATAACATCAGTATCTCAGTAGAGGGAGAGAAGAATAAAAGACAATTTCTGTTTCTCCATATTGCCATAGCCCAGCACTTGGATACACCTTGTTTGAAAAATAATCAAATGTCCTCAACTATGCAAATTAAGCTATCATATCATAATTAGGAAAATCAATTTAGTATTTGCATAGTTGGAATTTCAAACAAGATTGTTTCAAACACCAAGCCATACAGAGTCATATAGAGTCATACATGCCTTCACGTCCATTTGGAAAATTCAATGGCTTTATGCTAGACTTGGATACCATCAGCCTACCAAGTACTGTATTTTTAAATGATAGTTTGGACTGTAAACCTTTGTTTTAGGAAGACATTAAGCGTAGGTGTTGATCCACCACTAGCACCCATCTCAAATGCAGACATACACCTGCTCATCCTCTAATGAGAAATGTGTTGAGAAGTATGTTGCCTAAAACAATGATATTTTAGACAGTTTCTTTTGTCTAAAACACTTGTAAAATGCTGATAAAGCTACAGGAACAGTACAGACACAGTTACATGGAGTCACAATTAAGGGAGCAGTATGTCCTATTTTTTGTGCTATTTGCAGGGTGGTCCCATAGATTCTTCTGTTATCCACATGTTTTAGGGATGCAAACAAGAAATAGTTCAAAGCAATAGTCAGACTATATTTAAGTTATATTTTTGCAATGTTGTCATTCTAACAGGAGCACGTTTCAGGAAAAACAAATGCCATTGAGACACAACACAATAACTGTTGGTAAGCTAATATACTCCAGGACACCAAGATCATTTTGTGTTTAGGTATACAGTATAGGTTAAGGTAAAAAAGTAATAATAATGCATGTAACTAGAGCTCAAGTGTCCCCAGACAGCTGCTAGACTGCACAATAACGCCCCTTCCGAATTTCAATACGTAAATTCAAAAAGTCCAGTGCTTAAATATATGCAGCTGTTTCTTCAATCAATCAACAAGTAAGTATATCCAGTGGATTCAATCTCAAAGGTTCTTACCAGATTTTTTGACCCATACATCAATCAATGGGTCTAATAAAGCTTTTTTTTTATTTTATTTTTTTCACTCCAACGTCTCTGTTTCTTCCTTAACCACTTCAATACCGGGCACTTTTACCCCCTTCCTGCCCAGGCCAATTTTCAGCTTTCAGTGCTGTTGCACTTCGGATGACAATTGCGCAGTCATGCAACACTATGCCCAAACAAATTTTTTATCATTTTGTTCCCACAACTAGAACTTTCTTTTGGTGGTATTTAACCACTTTAGCTCCAGAAAGGATTTACACACTTCCTGACCAGGCCATTTTTTGCGATACTGCACTGTGTTGCTTTAACTGACAATTGTGTGGTCGTGTGGATCTGTACCCGAATAAAACTGATGTCCTTTTTTCCCACAAATATACTTTCTTTTGGTGGTATTTGATCACCTCTGCGGTTTTTATTTTTTTCACTATAAACAAAAATGACAGACTATTATTGACACTTTTTGGGGGCCATTGACACCAATACAGTGATCAGTGCTAAAACAATTCACTGACACTGGCAGGGAAGGGGTTAACATCAGGGGCAATCAAAGGGTTAACTGTGTTCCCTGGCAGTGTTTTCTTACTCTGTGGGGGACAGATGCACTTGAGGAAAAAAGACATCTGCGGTCCTGATTAGCAGGAATCACAGAGGTCTCTCTTCCTGTCTGACAAAAGGACGGTCTTCCTTGTTTACATACATTCTTCTTTCCCTCCAGCGAGCCGTCACAGGTGGCCATTGCGACCACCGGACCCGCTTATTGGCTCGCTGTGTCCAATCACAGTGGGAGCGCGGGTCTGGTGGCGCGCACCCCAGAGCTGTGCACGAGAATCACACACAGGTGCCTGATTTTTCACTTAAGGGCCGGCCTGCTGCAGTAAATGTATGTGGGGCGGTCCTTAAGTGGTTAGTCACCACTGGGTTTTTATTTCTTACTAAATAAATGAAAAAAAGACTGAACATTTAAAAAAAAAAGGCGTTTCGGTTATAACATTTTGCAAATAAATACTTGTTCTTCATAAATTTAGGCCAAATGTATTCGGTTACATTTCTTTGGTGAAAATAACCCAAATCAGTGTATAATATTTATTCTTTAGTAAAGTTATAGACAAAGATTATGATATACTGTATATCTGAAAAATGATCAATCCTGATATACCGATGGCCTATCTCATTTCAAAAATGTCAGGACAGTACACATATATCCCCCAAATTACCCCTTTTTGGGAAATTGACAGTCCAAGGTATTTAGTAAGAGGCATGGCAGATTTTTTTGAAGTTGTAATTTTTTTGTCATAATATTTTGGAAAATGAAGAAATTATAAAAAATATTTTATTATAAAAAAGTTCATTCTTTCACTCTCAGCATCATCATATAACTGGTGTGACAGTGATCATGGACACTGACTGGTGACAGTACGAAAAAAAAAAATATTTAGCATTTTTTTTATTACATTTTATTTTTATTTTTTTGAGACACCGGCAGTGTGCTAGAGTGGGATGGTCCATCTTCTGGGAGGCTGCCGTGTCTGCTTAGAGTTCTATTGGTGACTCAGGTAGCAGAGAGATCAGAGAGAAGCCAGACCTAGTGCTTTGGATTCAGGCTAGTACACACTATAGAGGGATGTGCTTTGGTGATTTTTTATGTCTGAGGTTTACAACTACTTTACATCAATAACATACACAATGGCAAAATCTCACTACATTAAAAAGTTAATATTTAACTTCCAGCATCTGACTAATAAAACAAACATAAAGTCTGGTCTGTAGATGGCAAGCCTTGAGATAATGGAAAATCTGTAAGAGAGGTATGTTTTTGGGACTATATTATCAACATTTTCTCAGTTCCTGTTACAGACATTACCCTTTAACCTTCACACCAGGGCCGCCGGAACGTTAGCGGTAAAACACCGCTAATTTGCGGCGCTTTACCGCTCGTTATAGCGGCGCTGTGGCGCCGCTATTCGGGCGGCGGCGGTGCGCTTTTAACCCCCCACAAGGGTGGTGTGACATCTATACAATACCCTTCTGCCACTGTGTCGAGTTAAGGGGACAGTTAGGAAGTGGTAAAAGCACGTCCAGCTACATATTTTTGCTGCCCTCAGTCACAAGTGTGAGCAAACACATGTTGTAGAAAGTGTATTTTTTCTGCATTCATTTACATTGTTACATAGTTGGGATTGAGAAGGTTGAAAAAAACATCCCTGACCCATATTATCAAATTTCCCTCAACTACTGTAAATAACAGTATAAGCACAAAGCAAGGAGATGTCAACATATCATAATCAAATCTAATATTAGATAAAATCAGGACAAATTTAACATCTTCAGGGATAGGTACTCAACTAATGAAAAGCTCAAGGCTCCAACTGTCTCTAGAATAATGTCTGTATAGTATACCTTTGCCAAAGGAAATTTAAAAATAAAGTCAATGTTAAAAAAATAAGCAAATGTAGCACAGTAACCTTAACCCATTATTGAGAGTCCAGCTTCTTCAACTTCTTCCCTTTCTTAGCTCACCAGTTTGAGAGAGCACCAGTCATGCGTGACTAAGATCCTGCAGTGTTGTGATGTCATGTAATGTGCCTTTTAGGCAATGGCAGCTGGTGAATTTTTAGGATGGGGGGCAGACCCCGCCTTTCCTTTTGACCCCTTCCACTTCTCATAAACCCCACCCCTTATATAACCCTCCACTCTGTTCCATGTATTCCACTTGCTTACACCCCTAGTGTCAGGAGTATACAGCTCAGCATTACAGGACAGAGTATATAGCTCAGCCTCACAGATCAGGGTATCAGGGTATATAGCTCAGCATAACAGATCAGGGTATATAGCTCAGCCTCACAGATCAGGGTATATAGCTCAACATCACAGATAAGGGTACATAGCTCAGCCTCACAGATCAGGGTATATAGCTCAGCCTCACAGATCAGGGTATATAGCTCAGCCTCACAAATCAGGGTATACACCTCAGCTTAACAGATCATGGTATACAGCTCAGCCTCACAAATCCGGGTATATAGCTCAGACTCACAGATCAGGGTAAATAGCTCAGCATTACAGATCAGGGTATATAGCTCAGCATTACAGGTCAGGGTATATAGCTCAGCCTCACAGATCAGGGTATATAGCTCAGCATAACAGATCAGGGTATATAGCTCAGCCTCACAGATCAGGGTATATAGCTCAGCATTACAGATCAGGGTATACAGCTCAGCATTACAGATCAGGGTATATAGCTCAGCATTAGAGATCAGGGTATATAGCTCAGCCTCACTGATAAGGGTATATATCTCAGCCTCATAGATCAGGATATATAGCTCAGAGATACAGATCGGGGTATATAGCTCAGCATTACAGATCAGGGTATATAGCTCAGCCCCACAGATAAGGGTATATAGCTCAGCCTCACAGATCAGGGCATATAGCTCAGCCTCACAGATCAGGGTATATAGCTCAGCATTACATATCAGGGTACACAGCTCAGCAGGGGCGCCTGGGGCCCACGGCACTGACAGCTCCCCTCCGGCATGGGGCTCGCAGCACTCTGAAGGCACCCCCCGCGGGAGGTTCGACACTTACCGTGGTGTCCTCTCCTCCTGTGTCTCCTCCAGAGTGCGGGCAGCAGTGGCGGTGGAGGTGTCCGTTCCTCCAGCTCATGTCTCCTCTGCGTGTCTCCTCTTCCTAAGCGCTAGGCATCCATTCGGATCGCCTGGCGCATTGGCCAATCAGGAAACAGGTCTCACAACCTGCCTCCTGATTAGCGGGGAGGAACTTTAGTGTGAAAATAGCGAAAATTTATTTGCTATCATCACACAATTGGGTGGGATCAGGGCATATTCTCTGCGCCCTGAGCCCACCCTTTTTTGAAGCCTATTAGAAGTCTCTGGCTCTAATCAGGTGCTTAAAAAAAAAACACCCCCGACATAGGAATTCATGCGCCTGGCATCCTGAAAGGGGCATGGGCCACCACTGCTTCAGGTAATCATTCCTCCCCACTGGAGATTGAATGGCAATACTATGAGGAGCTATCACTACACCAATACTAAGGTACTCCTTAACGTAGGCAAAGGGAAAGTAATAACATATTAGAGTAGATGTGCTGGGAGTGAGCCACTATGTTGTCAGACCTCAGTACTGGTGAGCAGGAGCACTGCTAAAGCCTCTTCTTTACCCATGCCCTGTTATCTTCCATGTACATTGCCTTCTAGTTCAATTTCTCACTGCAGCTTTAGCTACTGGTCTTTCTATTTGTAAGGATGGATGTCCCATAAGGCACACGTAGCTTTAGGAATACTGCATATATTGAGTGAGTACACCCCTCACATTTTTGTAAATATTTTATTATATCTTTTCATGTGACAACCCTGAAGAAATCACACTTTGCTACAATGTAAAGTAGTGAGTATACAGCTTATATAACAGTGTAAATTTGCTGTCCCCTAAAAATAACTCAACACTAGTGTTGAGCGAACCCGGACTGTAACGTTCGGGTCCGTACCGAACTTTCGGGTGTCCGTGGCACGGACCCGGACCCGGACATTTCAAAAATCGTTCGGGTTCGGTCCGGGGTTCTGCTATTTTACTCCACGTGTTGAGAAGCTGCAGGGCAGCCAATCAACAAGTGTTTCACTGGTTTGCCCTTAGAAGCCATCACAGCCATGCCTACTAATGGCATGGCTGTGATTGGCCGGTGCATCATGTGACCCAGCCTCTTTATAAGCTGGAGTCACAGTGCTGCAGTCACATGCTCCTTGGGTTAGTGTAGGGAAAGGTAGCTGACTGCGTGAGGGACAGATTTGAGACATTTTAAGACCTGATCCTGCATCCTGAGATAGATTACTTTACTACTGCTGTCTGTGCTGTTGCTCTGAGGACAGATAGCAGAAATTAGAGA
>BLSH010441241.1:586756-605732 GCA_018402905.1 Glandirana rugosa
TTCTTGACAAATGTCTCGTAATGACTACTTTTATAATTGTCACAAATAAGTATTCCTTTATATAGAGACTTGGTAAATGTTATGAAGTTTCTATTACGAATTACTTACTATTTAGAAACAAAAAGGTTTCGGTTGTTTCCGGTCTTTTTGTGACTTTTGAAAGACTTTACATCTGTCGGTTTCGAAAATTTGACATTACACTGTATATGAATGTATATGCAAACACGTACACACACACTAAAAATAAGGGTTTTTTTAGAGAATCGGGACGTATAAGACGAAAGACGCCTTCTACAGATTTTCAAAAAACTTCAACAGTTGTGAGAGTCGATCATGGTGAACGATCCCCTTCCTTTAAGGAGTAAAATATGAGCACAACTGTATATATATATATATATATATATATATATATATATAGTCCCTGAGCAGGACACGTGGCTGAGATTTGAGGTTAGAAGAAAGGAGTTTTAACCTTAGATTGGGAAAGGGTTCTAGGGTTCATTACTGGTAGAACAGAAAAAAATGAGGAATTTCCTTCCCCTAGCAAGTGGTACTAGCTGAGAGTGTTGACAACTTCAAAAAACTTTTAGACATCTTCCGCAGAAAGCAGAATATGCAGGGCTAAGAGATTTTTTTGGGAATAAAAATCACACACACATGCACAAACGTATATGTAAGTATATGTCACATTACAGTTTAAAAGCTTTGGCTGTCTACATTTCAGAAAGTTTTCAGTGTTTTTCTGGCCTTTGTTGGCTTTGGAAAAACAAAGATTTATCATTCATTAAGCATTATCTTTGAAGTATTGTAAATGGTTCAGAGATATATTTCCTTATGAATAAACACTGTTAATATTTTCATCAGTAATGCTCTGTAAACAGTTCTTAACTATTGCTCTCCTAAGCCTTTGTTTCCACAATTAATAGGACATAATCAATTCTTTTAAAGCATCCTAATATAATTTACTGTCCAGCAAACCATCAAGATAATCACATACATTAATCTTTAATAGGTCAATTTACTTAACTTTCCAGAGGATTTTAATTAAAACATGGTCTTGCATGATGCTAACATGGCCCTATCCGCTGAAGGGTCAGGAAGGTGACCACAAAACAGCTTCTACTTGTATCCTTTATGGGCATATATAGTATGAGCTAGAACTAGGATCATTTCATGGGTTGTGAGGTGGTAATTCCAGATAATGTATATTACGGTTTTCTATTAACCATTTTGCCTGGCTTCCTACTTCGAAAAAAAAGTAACAGATTTCATTGTGACCTCTTTGATAGTTTTATTTGATGCAATAAGAAAACATGCCCTTTTTAAAATAAGGTCCTCTTTTTCTGTTAAAATGCTATAAAATATCAGGCTATATGTATCACTGAAAAAAGAGTGTGGCTTTAAAGTATTTTACACTGACAATGAATATACATAAAATACAGTAAATTTGTATCAATAACCCCCGTGGGAGATGTTGGATTTTATAGGCCCTTCTGCTGGTAATTTGTCAACCCAAACTCTCACTGACGTCCCAACCCCCACCCCCCCACCCCTCCGACCCACCAGTGACAGACATAAGTCCACTCATCTCTTGGCTATTTTGTTGGCTCCATTTACCAGGAGAGGGTTGGGGCTACATGATACCCTAAAACCAGCAAAAATTTGCTTGGCTGAGCAGTATCTGCTAAAGCAGATTTGGTAGGCCAGACAGTTACTTTTAGTATCTTCAGCCCCTCTCATAGGTTGGACTTTTAAGTTCAGATGGGCAATATATCATTGTTACAGATGAGAAATTGCTTAAGCAGGGCACTTCTTCAGCTAGAGCTTCCTTCCCTAGACACAGGCCTGAGAATTATAAACTGGACTTCTCTGAAGCTATATGCTCTGCAGGCCTGAGGAACCTCTGGAATCACATCTCAAGCAGCAGTCCTGAGAGGTAAAAAAGGACATTTTACACTCATCCCTTCCAGGCAAATCCTGAAAGGCAAGAACCTTCCACCACTACACTCAGAAGGTTTCCCCAAATTATTATTATACGGAATGTATATAGCGCCGACAGTTATAAACAGCATCTCACACAGCCTTCTGCTTCCCCGTAGACACTGATCCCAGTTCTACTGCTTAGAGAAATGCTAGCCCATCTGGCTGCCACAGCCCACCAGGCTGCTTTTTTCTTCCCAGTCCTCCTGACTGACACACACATGGAGACTTCCCAGGGCAAGGTTAGATGAAGACAGCACACCGCTGTCTTAAAGAAAGCAGTATCTCCCCTTGTCTGTCCATGCTGATCTTCTCACTGTCTCTCCATGCCCATGCTGTCTCTCTGGTTAGGGTCCCTCCACATGCCTGCCGCCAGCCTCCTGAGTTCCAGCCCAAGGTAAACCCCTCACCAGCAGGGGTTCCTCAAGGGCCACCAACGGACTCTACTCAGCACTGCTTCTCCATCTTCCACCCAACTCCCTGACTGGCATGGCTCATTCATATTTAAGGGCTCCTTAGTCCCCTGCCAGGTCGACTCCTGGGAATTGGCTGTGGGCCCTAAATATTCAAGGCAACCTCTCCTAGCATCCACCCACTATCTTCTAGAACATTCTCTAATATTCTAGAAACAGGGGGAGGCACCAGGGAGCTGCCAGGATGAGTCATCCAGTCCTAATCTCTAACTACCCTGACCCAGATTCCATGCCTCAGGTTTATCCCTGGGCCAGATACATTTTTCTGTAGGATCACTAGTAGCACACTAGAGGGTGCTACACATATATACACACAATATATTATATAAACGTGTACTTATACATTCACATGTATACAAATACTTGTACACATGCTAAAGAAATAGAAAAAGTAATATCTGACTTTTGTTTTTTGGGTTTCTGCACTCACCAATTTGTATCAACTTATATCAAAGCCCCATTGCCTCTTGGATGTTTTTTTTTCTTAGGTTAACAGGGAAACACTCAGAAAATACATTAAAATGCTTACTATAAAAATAAAATTATATAACATAAAATTAGTAGACATGTGCAATTCATTTTGTGCTGAATTAAGTTCTTAACAAATTTTGACAAATTCAGAAATATCCAAATTAACGAAAACCCGCTTAACAAATTTTTCTTAATATTTGTAAATTCAACATTCAACATTCAAAAATTTGTAAATTCGAGAATTCGTAAATCCGAAAATCTGAAATTCGAAGATAAGAGCGAAAATTCATAGGAACGAAAATCCAAAAGTAAGAACGAAAATTCAAAATTCGAAAAACCAAAAATCTAACTAATAATAACTTAACTATTACTAACTATTAAATTATAGGTATTGGAATTTGCTTTCAAATTTGAACGTAATAAATACAAATTTATCCAAAGTTAAGAAATATCCAAAATAACTAATGCCATATCTAAACAAATGGAATCTAACACATTAATAATAATAAATACATTTGTATTCGTTACGTTCACTAACAGCCAAATTTGAAAGGAAATTTCAATACCTATAATTCAATAGTTAGTTAGATATTATTTCAAATTTTCGGATTTTTGTTCTTTCGAATTGTCAGATTTTCTTTCTTATTTTCGGATCTTCCAATTTTCGGAATTCGTGAATTTACGAAATTACGAATTTTCGAATCTACCAAAGTACAAATGTACGAATGCATGAATTTATGAATGTACAAATGTACGAATGTACGAATTTACGAATTGCATTCATAACGAATGACCCAAAAATGAAGGAAAAAAAAAACAATGAAAAGAAAACGAAAATGAATGAATTTTTTGGCAGTGCACTAAAAATTGGTGTCTAAAAATAGGTGTACAAAATTCACTCATTTATTCCCGCTGCCCAGATTCTAATTTCAAACGATACAGCCTAGGAAGATGGCTTGCTGCAGAGGCTCATGCTACTGACATGTCTTGCAGCCATATGACAATGGGGGAGCATTGCTCTTGCTTTATCAAGAATTGTGGCTGCAGCACTATAATTAAGGGTGAGATGTAATGGAGTGGATTTACTAAAGGTAAATAAACTGTGCCCTTTGCAAGTGCAGTTGTACTTATTTTCCCCAGAGCTTAGAGAATATAGTAAAGCCCTGCTGATTGCCATCAGCCAATCATGTGCAAGCAAAAATGCTGTTTTTTTTATTTTCTTTGCACCTGATTGGGTATTCTTTTCAAAGTAAAGCTTCACGACAAAAACTAAGCAATTGCAAAGTGCAGAGTCTATTTGCCCTTAGTAAATCCACCCCATTGATTAAGATAAGAATTGCTACAGATGAAGAAAAATTGCATTGACTTTCACTGTAACAATACAGTACTTTACAGACTGTAAATGCCCACACTAACCCCATGCCCAGAATGTTTTCCCATCTTGGCAAGTGCCAAAAACTTGATGTGACAATTTACTTATTGACCTGAAAGTTGCTAAATCATGATAACATCTACAAGAAGAGTTGGCAATTGATCAATTAAGCTGGACAGGGAGAAAAAAATCACTCTATATAGGTACAAAACACTGTTCCTTACTTGTTCTTATACATTATTTTATTTGATGATGAAGAATATTCAGTTTGTCATCAGATGTATGGTTTTCAGACTACAGTTTAAAAGGTATTGTTATACTACTTTTTTCGGTAATCAAAAATGTTTTTTTTAATTCCTTTATGTAATCAGCAGTGGCCAAATAAAGACTGTTCTATGACGCACAGATGACTTTGAAAAGCTGCTGTTGTCTGTTAAGGCGTTGTGAAAATTAAATTATTTAAATGCTACAACATCATTGTACACATCACTGTGACATAATTGTTGCCACAGACCCCTTCTGCAGGATGTAAACTACAATGGCATGCCTGTGTTAAAAGAAAAGGCCAACAGAGTGTTAACAGTCAAACAACATATTCATTGTATGGGACAAGTTATATGTAAGTGTTAATAGTGCATGAAAACAGATGCCTCAGTGACATGTTATGTTTAGGTCAGTTACGACCCATGGTTAGTAAATGTTTAGACCCTTTGCAGTTTGCCAAGCCAAGACCGGGGGTTGAGAATGCTATCATTTTCATGCTAAATCACATGTATGCACACCTGAATAAGTCAGTAATCACTGTGAGAGTCATGTTTTTTGACTTCTCCACTGCTTTTGATACTATCAGGCTGGATCTCTTGGGTGATAAGCTAGCAGCAATACAGGTTGATGTTTCCCTTTTGTCATGGATTGTAGACTACCTGACAGGAAGACCGCAGTATGTGCATTTGCATCAGACAACGTCTAAGAGGACAAAATGCATCAGATTAATGCCAACCCCAGGCCATTGCGTTCCTTCTTGATGCTGGCAAGTTGTATATGAGCTCAATTTTCGTTTTTGACGTAAGTGCACTTTAAACCTTTTAATAAATTGGCCTTGAATAGTTTTACACTATGTGGAGGCTTTCCTTTTCATGATTTCTAGGATTGCACATGGATTGCCATCCTGGGTAGGGAAAATCTGAGCGTCAGTCTACTGGTGTAAGATCTATTACTCTGCATATATCTGCTGTGATTGCTGTGTGGTCATGGAACTGAAGCACCATTGAGACATCTAGCTCCTGTGAATGGTGGTCTCCTTCTGGTGGATTCTATGTGCTGGTGAAAGCCAGTGTTCCGGTAAGCAAAGTATTTAATCTGGGTGGTGGATTTCACAGCATTGGTGACCGGCTTGCTAGTAGCCTCTTATCACAATATATTTGTTTTTCACTTTTGGACTACTTATTGGAACTTCATTAGCACTTTATTAGCACTGTATGTATGTATTTATTTATCTCTATACACACCGGACTATCAATTTATGCACTTTATGAGGTGTAAGGTATCTTATGTATACTGCACTTTTTATATATGGTTGGAGTACATGCCATTTAATGTTTGCACTTATGCACTTTAGAGGATATATTAAGTTGATTTAGATTAATTTTTACAGAGTTGTAATGTTTTGGGTGTAGCGCCATATGTTTATATCTACCTATGTGCATTTGCAAGACTGTGTGTCAGATAGGGTGATCAGCAATAGTGGGGTTCCACAGGGGACAGTTCTCTCTCCCTTTCTTTTTACTGTCTAATTCACTGATTTCGCCTACCAGACAGAGTCTTGCCATCTTCAAAAGTTTTCTGATGATTCTGCAGTAGTAGAATGTATCAGGGATGGGGAAGAGACTGAATATAGGACTGTGGTGGAGTCACATGGTGTGAGAATAATTGTCTGTATCTAAATGTGACAAAGACAAAGGAGTTGGTTGTGGATTTCAGAAAGAGGAAGCCCACAGTGACCCCAATCTCCATCCGAGGAGTGGATGTGGAGGTAGTAGAGAGTTACAGGTATCTGGGTGTGCATATAGATAATAAGCTGGACTGGAGCAAGAACAACGAGGTGCTCTATAGGAAGGGCCAGAGCCTCCTCTACTTTTTGAGGAGACTGAGGTCCTTTAACATCTGCTGGACGATGCTGAAGATGTTTTATGAGTCTGTAGTGGCCAGCGCTCTCGTGTATGCAGTGGCAAGCTGGGGAAGCAGGCTTAGGGCGCCCGACACCAACAGACTCAACAAACTGATTTGCAAGGCCAGTGATGTTTTTGGAATGAAATCAGAATATTTTCCAACAGTGTTGGAGAAGAGAATGTTGTTCAAGTTACATTCAGTCTTGGACAACACTTCCCACCACCTCTACAATATGCTGGTCAGTCTGCAGAGTACCATCAGTGACTGATTGTTACAATCACGATGCACCACAGAATGACATAGGAAATAATTATTGCCTGTAACGATCAAGTTTTATAATTCTTCTCTGTGAGGGCTGGTGGTGTAGATGTAATTCTGGTTTATGATCAAGATTTTGTGTTGTTTTTATAGTATGTTAGTATTGTGTTGGTTATTATTTGTGGTGGTGTTAGAGAATGTGGTGTATTATTTGCATTTGGTAGTTTGATTGTCTGTTATTTAAATCTGTGTTATTTATTCTATGTTGTATTTTAAATGTATGGATGTTTTATTTGTAGCGTAGTTTGAATTTGTTTTATTTGGTGCTAATGGCTGTTATTTGTTATTTTGTTGTGTTTTGTATCTTGTTCAGTTTATTGTTGTGATCTTGTGTTGTCTTTGTTAAGTGTGTCTATGTCACAACAATTTCCCAATTTCCCTTTGGAATTAGGAAAATATTTTTTATCCTGTATGTTATATGCATAACGTATTTCTATTTGTTCCTTTCATTCAAAGTCATCATAAACCAAACTTGTATTTGGGGTGTCTCCCAATTATGTCTTTGCTGTGCCCTCAGAAGTTTTAGTTTCAAAAAAATGATGTGGCTCAGGTGTAAAAACTTTATTTCTAATGTGAGGGGGACTTGAGATATGATTGCTGACTATTCTCTGATACTTGCTTTGCTCTCGTTTCTTTGTTGTTCCTTCTCAAGTAGGATGTAATGGAATGGAATGCTAGTAGCACACAACCTGATCTTTTTCCTTTCAATCAAAATCAAGAACATATTTCTTGGATGTCATTGCAGTTTATTTTAAAGGAAAGCTGTACTCTGAGAAATATGGAAGCAGTTATTGCTGACATTCTTATAAAAATGCTAGATGCCTGGCTTCATTAATTTCTTAGTCACTAAACCAGAAGAAGTTTGCAGCAGTCCATTAAAATTACATTGCTCTCTCTCTCTTTTCTTAGTATCTGTTGTCATCTGTAGTGTAATGTAGACTTTGCAAAATTAGTTGTTGCCATGTTTCTAAGAATAGTTGGTGACAATATTTCTTAATGCCAATTACTTGACAAAATGTAGTAGCCACTGCCCAGAAGCACTCTTAATCCCCCAGGCAGCTTAACAGTCATCAAGTATATAGCAAAGCTGATTTAGGTGTTTTAATGTATTAAAAGATTTCCCAACTACATAAGGCTCTCTATAGCTCTTAAGAAATTCAGCACTCACACTTGAATCTGAATTTTTAATACATACATTAAACTTGACTGTATAAAACATTAAAAACTTAGCCAGTATAAGCTAAGATTATTCAAAATGTTACCTTGGGATGGGCACAATGGTTTTAAGCCTAGTTTAGCTAAAAATAGCTTGTTTCAATAGAAATCTTCCCTCAAAAAACATGTCCAGTGATGTAGCCCTGATAAAACTGTGCCATGTAGATACATCACTAATATGCAATACTTGATGATGTTCATCCACAGTCAGTACAGCCCACCATTCCTATAATAAGGACTAAATAGCTGGGTTTACCAACCCTGTATATAAATATGAAAAAAGTGTAGGAGCAACTAAAATGGGCCTTAAATGGTACATCTCAGACTTTCATAAGAAATAGTATCAAAACAAATGTTATTAGTATTTATTTTAAAAAAAATTATATTGTTCACATAATTGCATAAAAGACATGAGGAGGTTTATACAAAACACAAAACCTTTCCACCCATGTACAGTTAAAAGCATATACAGAGTATGGTGTTACATCAAGATTTTCAACATGTTTTCAACGGTATGGGAATACGCTTCATCAGGGTTTATCCATTTTGTAACGCTATATAAATAAAGCATATATACATATGTCAATGTAAACATACTTTCCTTTTGTCATCATTGTTCTATAGGTTTAGTGGACAGGATAAAATATCTTACTGTAAAGTACGTTTGCACTGACATATGTATATATGCTTTATTTATATAGAGTGAGTTATAAAATGGATAAACCCTGATGAAGCGGATTCCCATACCGCGAAACATGTTGGAAATCTTGTAACACCATACTTTGTATATGCTTTTAACTGTACATTGGTTGGAAGGTTTTGTGTTTTGTATAAACTCCCTAGTGTCTTTTATGCACATATGTGAACAATATAATTTTTTTCTATATACTAATAAAATTTGTTTTAATACTTTATCTTATGAAAGTCTGACATGTACCATTTAATGCCCATTTCAGTTTCTCACTTTTTTCATGGTGGATAACATCATTGACCATATATGGGATGGGCTGTGTGTTTAAGTCGAATGTAAGTTCGACTCGAACATCAGCTGTTTGTGTGTTCCCTGAACACACAAACAAATGGGATGCTCGGCGGGCAGTTCGCCCACACATAAGCACCCCATAATGCATTGTGATCTCACAGTGCATTGATTGCTGATGATTGGCCAAAGCATGCACCTGACCTGTATGCTTTGGCCAATCACAGCACAATGTACTGTGAGAGCCATGATTGGCCAAAGGCAGAGTGCCTTTGGCCACTCATGGCTCAGGGGCTAAGTACACGCTCCACACTATATAAGGCTGCTGCTTACATGGTAGCTGTGTATAGTGTGTGATAATGGAGATTAAGCAGGTAGTTAATGGATAGTGTGGTCAATCAATTTAGTGCAGTCAGTGTAGTGTACAGAAACACCCCACTTTTAAGTACACAATGGGACCAGAGCATGTATGTAAAACAAAAATGTACTTAAAGTGAAGCAATACCTTTTTTTCACTTCTCAATGCATGTACTGTCACCCCTTGACTGGGAATCGATCCTGGGACCTGATTTTCTGGGGTCGGGTTTCCTGCTTCTGAGCCACTTTAAGATTTATTTTGGTAGAGCCCTGGGTTTCTTCTGTTTCATGATTTTGAACTCTGGCTCCACCCAGTGGCCAGCTGTAGGTCGTCTCCTCATTTAGTACCCTATAAATCCTCACTTCCCCTTTCTGTCTCTGCCATAGTACAGGTTCCAGTTCCTGCTAGTTATAATACCAGATTGTTTGCTTGTTACTAACCTTGCTTGTTCCCGACTATGCCTTTGGATTGCCCTTTATACTACATTGACCAATTGTTGCCAAACCTTGCCTGTCCCTGTCGCTGTCTCTGGTAAACCCCTTGGATCTCTGCCTGGATTTGCTACCGAACCAACATTGGTCGCCCTTGGCTTACGACTACACCTTCTACTAACCGTGAGTAATTTATTTATTTGTTGTTCCTTGATTTGGTCTGTTTGCACTTACCATAGAGGTCCCAGAATTCTGGCTGCATGATCGCAACCATCCTCCACCTCATACCGGGATAACAAGACTACTGGTCAGGAAATCGGAGTGATGGTTAGGGTTCCTGGAAGTCCTAACATGTACTGCATTGCAGTAGTCATTTACAGGCATAACTGATTACATAGGTAAGCTGGCCGACCCCTAAATCAGATATGTTGAAGTCCTGGGTTCCCTCGTTGTGCTCTCCAAGTTTGGTGTCCCTTTCACTTATGGTTTGGGAGCAGTGTCATGTCAAGCTGACAAGATTTCCCATTGACACCAATATTAAATATTAAAAAACCGGAGCAGTGCCATGTCAAGCTGACCAAGATTTCCAATAGACGCCAATGTTAAAGACCGGGAGCAGTGCCATGTCAAGCTGACCAAGAATTCATATAGAAGCCAATGTGAAAAACTGTGAGCAGTGCCATATCAACCTGACTAAGGTTTCCCATAGACGCCAATGAGCACTGAAAGCTAAAAATTGGTCTGGGCAGGAAGAAGGTGAAAGTGCCCTGTACTGAATTGGTTAAGGGGAACCCTATGACAAAATTAAGGGAAAAAAAACACATGTGATCTCCCCAAAATTCATACCAGGCCCTTTGGGTCTGATATAGATTTTAAAGGGAACTCCATGCCAACATTTTTTTAAAAAATGGTGCGGGGTCCCCCCAAAATCCATACCAGACCCTTATCCTAGCATTCAGCCTGGCAGGCCAGGAAAGGGGGGGTGAGCGAGCGCCCCCCCCCAACCATACCAGGCCGCTTGCCCTCAACATGGGGAAGGTGCTTTGGGGTGCCCCCCAAAGCACCTTGTTCCCATGTTGGTGGGGACAAGGGCATCTTCCCAACAACCCTAGGCTGTGGTTGCCCCTGGGTCTATAGGCGGGAGAATTATCAGAATTTCCCAGATCCCACCCCCCATGTGAATGGGTATTGGGTAAAGGGAAATTCCTTTATTAAAAAAGAAAAAAAAAATAGCGTATCCAATGGTCAATCACGATGCCCGCCTCACCCGAAGAATATAAAAAAAACCTGCTGTCACCTCTTGGGAGGCCTCTGGCAGTCTGCCTTCTCTTCGCTTTGACAGCTCTTATACAGGCAAGGGACAGGGCCACCCAGCTATGTCACCCGGTGGCACCTCCCCCTTCTGATGTCCCTTTGGCCAATTGTGGGAGATTAGCTTGTGGGGATCACTTTTCAGAGGAAAATATTCAGCATGGAGGTCAGTTTCTTTAAAATCTGGCGGCTTGCCCAGGAAGGCACAAACTGGTTTCTTGTTCCCCGGTTGGGGCCACTTTTGAATGGCCTCGATCTTATTGGTCTGGGGCTTAATCAGACCCCAACCAATAACATACCCGAGGTATTTGACCTCCTCTAGACCTATGGCACACTTTTTTGGGTTGGCTGTTAAACCTGCTACCCTCAACAAATCCAAATATTACCTGTACCCGGGGCAGATGTGAATCCCAATCTGAGCTGTGGGTGACCACATCATCCAGATTGGCGGCTGCATAGGGCCGATGCAGCCTCAAAGTTTTGTCCATCAACCCCTGAAAGGATGCAGGGGCCCCATGCAGACCAAAGAACATTCGCTTGTATTGGAAGGACCCCTCGGGAGTAGAGAAAGCCTTTTTTCCTTTGCTGACTCTGTTAGGGGGAACTGCCAGTATTACTTAGTTAGGTCTAGGGTTGGCCACCTCCCAACCTATCCACAAGCTCGTTAACCCGTGGCATCCGGTATGCGTCACACTTAGACACTTCATTCAGCTTCTTGAATTCGTTACAGAACCGGATAGTGCCAGCGGGCTTTGGGACCATTACTATAGGGCTCAACCAGGTGCTGTGGGACTCCTCTATCACATCTAACTCCAACATGGTTTTTATTTCTCTCACCACCGCCTCTCGTCTAGCTTCAGGTATTTGGTAGGGTTTTGCATTTACACGGACCCCTGGTTCCATGATTATGTCATGTTGTAGTACAGTGGTCAGTCCGGGTAGGGAAGAGAAAAAGTATCTATTTTTACTGACAAATTCCTTAACGCCGTTTTGTTGCGTCAGTGACCAGGACTCGGTTATGGGGACATCCGGGGTCAGGGGTAACCTATCCTTTTGGGGAGTGGGTTTTAGGAGATTAACATGGTAAATCTGCTCCGGTTTCCTTTTTCCAGGCTGGAAAACTTTGTAGTTTACTTCTCCTATTCTTTCCCTAATCTCAAAGGGATCCTGCCACTTTGCCAGGAATTTACTTTCAACTGTGGGGACTAGCACCAGCACTCTGTCTCCAGGGTTGAAAGTTCAGGTTTTGGCACCCCGATTGTAAACCCTTCTCTGGGCTTCCTGGGCTTGCTCCATATGCTCTCATACATGGTGGTAGGACGACTGCGATTCAATCCTGCATCAAGGAGACATGATGTATGACGCTTCTATATGGGGTGGCCTCTCCTTCCCACGTCTCTTTTGCAACATCTAGTAGCCACTGGGATGTCTACCATACAAGAGTTCAAAGCGGGAATGCCCTGTAGACGCCTGCGGAACCTCTCGTATGGCAAACATGAGGTACGGCAGCAAAAAATCCCAATTTCGCCCATCTTTATCCATCACCTTTTTGTAGCATACTCTTGAGACTGTCCACCAGACCGTCAGTTAGGGGTTGGTAAATAAAGGTAAGGAGATGGGAGATTTTGCACAACTTGCACAATACTCTGGTCACTCTGGACATGAACGGGGTACCCTGATCTGTCAAGACTTCTTTAGGGATCCCCACCCAACTAAACACCTGGACCAGCTCCTTGGCGATAGACTTAGTGGAGGTATTCCACAAGGGCATGGTCTCAAGGATAGCGCGTCACATAGTCCTGGATCCCCAGGATGTTCTGATGTCCCCAGGGAAAATTTTACTACTGGTCCCACGAGATCCATGCCAATTCGCTCAAATGGCACTTCAATTATGGGAAGTGGGACAAAGGGACTACGAAAATGGGGTGCCGGGGCTGTCATTTAACACTCAGGGCATGATTCACAGTATTATTTGATGTCTGCATACAACCCAGGCCAGAAGAATCACTAAGTTATTCTCTTCCTGGTTTTCTCCATACCCAGATGTCCCCCCATTACATGCCCATGGGCCAGATCTAGCACCATCCTGCGGAAGGGTTTGAGAAACATTAGCTGTTCCACTTTGTCCTCCCCGTGTTACACCACCTGATACAATAAATTATTTTTAAGCGCCAGGGAAAAGACACCCCCCAATTAGGGTCCACAGGTTCCCCATCCATCACCTTCACATTTTCTCTGGCTCTCAGGAGAGTGACATCCCATAGTTGTTCTGTACAGAAGTCCTCTCTCCGGACCTCTAAGTCAGGTACTACATTCGGTCCATTCTCATCGTCAGGGTCAGAGACATTACCTGGGTCATTAGCCCCCCCCCCCCCCTGTGAGCTATCTTCCAGCTCCTCTGGCTCCCCAGCAAGTACAGGAAAAGGAGGAGGGTCTCCTCCCTCCTTGGTCTTGCCACCAGTCTCCCCTTCCATTTGGGAAAACGGGTCTGGCGAGAGGTCCTGTGCTTTTGCAGCAGGGGGAGCTCTATCCTCCAGACTCCCTGTGCCTTCCCATAACCTCCAAAAAAGGGGAAAATCCCTGCCCACTAGGGCATCATAAAGTAGTGAAGGTACCACCCACACTGAATGAGTTACACTACCGCAAATGTCAATCTCAATCATCGCCATCTGGTAATCGCGAGTATCCCCATGGATGCAAATGACCCAGACAGTGCTAGGGTGTAACCTTGCAGGGTTTACATAATTGCTTTTGACCAATGTTACTACACTGCCCGAGTCAAGCAGTGCAGTGACTGGTCTACCTTCAACAAAAATCACACACATTTGCTTCTATGCAACTTGAACATGATGCTGTATATGCGACCATATACAGTATGCAAAAAGAGAAATATGTCTATTCACATAAGTATAATCGCATTGCATGGGTTCATCATTCAGAGGGAAGTTCGCAGCAACGGTCCAATGCAAGGCATCGGTAGCACTGCATGTGTTCTATACCCAGTCCTCTCAAGGGTCCCCAAGACCTTCCTGGCTTATTTGGCCAGTCTCCAGGTATAGAGCCCATAGTCTCTTTAGCCATAGCAGTCTTATCACACTTCCCCACGTGCTTGACCTCTGGAACAGTCTTACCAGGTCTGCCGGGTGATCTTTCACCCCTAGATACATTAGAGCGGGGCGCAGATGGGTGCAACAAGTCCTCAGCAGCAGTGCATCTCTCCACGAGGTCCACCAATTGGTTGGCAGTTTTGGGGTTCCCATAACTGACCTACTTCCTCAAAGCAGCAGGGAGCACATGCAGATACCGGTCCATGACCACACGCTCCACAATCTGGGGGCCTGGAAAGGTCTCAGGTTTCAACCACTTCCTCATGAGATATATCAGGTTGAACATTTGCGAGCGGGGTGGCTTGTCCATGCAGTAGGACCACTGATGTACCCGTTGAGCCCGGACGGCCATGGTGACCCCCAGACATGCGAGTATCTCCGTCTTTAGAGTCTCATAGTCCTGGGCCTTTACTGGTTGCAAATCAAAGTAGGCCTTTTGGGATTCACCTGTCAGGAAAGGTGCTAACAGTCCCGCCCACTGCTTTTTTGGCCATCCTTAGCAATCAGCGACTTTTTAAAAAGTCGTGAGGTACGCCTCCAGGTCATCTGCAGGTGTCATCTTTTGCAGGTGGTAGCTGGCACATACCATCTTTTGTTCCACTGGCACTGGACTTGCAGAACCCTTCTTTAATTCCAGCAGGGCCCTGGCGCTGCAATGGCCTGTGCAACTTGGCAATTAGTTTCCTGCTGCTGGCGATTGCTCTCTTGTTGGGCCACAGTGGCCTGCAATAAAGCTTTTACTACATCCTCCATCTTCCTGGACGATGCGCACTGAGTCCAGCATATGTGTGGGAGATTAGCTTGTGGGGATCACTTTTCAGAGGAAAAGATTCAGCATGGAGGTTAGATTCTTTAAAATCTGGCAGCTTGCCCGGTTTATTATTACAAGATTTGCATGCTCAAAACACATAAAGAGAAAACAGAAAACAAAACCTTGCCATCTGGCACTAGACTAAACAATAAGGTTCCTCTCTATACAGTGTGGGGCTGTCCCCGACACCCACCAAAACATAAACACAGTGTAAACCTTGATCTTAGAATCCAAATTATCACACAGAGCTCACTCAGCTTTCTCCCTCTGAGATCCAGGATAGAGCTCTTGCTCTGCTCTCTTTCTGGTCATTCTGGTGGAGAGGGGTTTGAGTGGACCAGAAAGTCCAGGCCGGAACCAGCCCTACCATGGTGGCTGGCAAAACCCGGGTCGGACTCTCGCTAAGCACCTCAAAATGATCGCATGCAAGGCGACAATCCATTGTGGCGCTTCGCATTATTCACACTATATAAGAACTGTCAAAGCAGAGAAGAGGGTCAGTGGCCAACGTGATTGACAATGGATTACATTGAGGGACACTATTTTCTTTTTTAATAAAGGATCTGTCAAAAACTGTTACCTGCATTTCTTACTTTTTAACACTTTTTTGGTGAATGGGTAGGGTTACGGTGTACCTGATACCGATTCACATAGTGAGGGGGGCAGGATCTGGGGGCCCACTTGTTAAAGGGGGCTTCCAGATTCCGATAAGCCTCCCACCAACAGACCACGGCAACCACAGCCCAGGGTTGCAGGGAAGAGGCCCTTGTCCCCATCAACATGGGGCAAGGTGCTTTGAGGTGAGGGGGCGCAAAGCCAACCCCCGCCCCAAGCACCCACCCCACATGTTGAGGGCATGTGGCCTGGTATGGTTCAGGATGGGGGCGCTCACTCACTCCCTTTTCCTGACCTGCCAGGCTGCATGATCGGATAAGGAGCTGGTATGGATTTAAAATCCATACCAGACCATTCTGACCCACCGCATCTCCGATCTAGGTAAAACGCTTCCAACGGGAGCGCTTTACCATGTGATCAGAGGTGACGAATGATGGCTGATCACAGTGTTAACAGGAAGAGCCATTTATCGGCTTTTCCTCTAGTCGTGTCTGAGATTGGCGGCTCTCCTGAAAGTCTGTGCTGATCGTTTATCAGCGCAGCTCACCCTGGGATCGCCACACTGGACCACCAGGGAGCCAACCAGGACCAACAGGGAGCCCACACAGAGATGCCACCCAGGGACTACCAGGGATGCCACCCAGGGACCACCAGGGATGCCACCCTAGATCACCAGGTAAGGGGCACACAATGTCCAATAGGGATAGCACTGTGCCCATATGTGATGCTTTCCAGTGCTATCCCTATAGCTGCTGCGATACCAGTGCCGCCCATCAGTGCCCACCAATGCTCATCAGTGCCACATTTCAGTGCCCATCAGTGCCACCTATCAATGCCCAACAGTGCCACCTATCAGTGCCCATCAATGCCGCCTATGAGTGTCCATCAGTGCCACTTATCAGTGCTCATCAGCGCTGCATATCAGTGCCCATCAGTGCTGCATATAAGTTCCACCTCATCAGTGCCACCTCATCAGTGCTGCCTCATTAGTGCCAATCAGTACTGTCTCATCAGTGCCCATCAGTGCAGCATCATCAGTACCCATCAGTGAAGGAGAAAATGTACTTATTTACAACGTTTTGTGACGAAAAAAGAAAAAAAATTTTTTTTTTAATTTTCTGACTTTTTTATTTGTAGTGCAAAAAATAAAAACCCAAAAGGTGATCAAATACCCCCAAAAGAAAGCTCTATTTGTGGGAACAAAATGATAAAAAGGACCAGGACCACCAGGGAGCCCACACAGCGATGCCACCCAGGGACCACCAGGGATGCCACCCAGGGACTACCGGGGATGCCACCCAGGGACCACCAGGGATGCCACCCTAGAACACCAGGTAAGGGGCACACAATGTCCAATAGGGATAGCACTGTGCCCATATGTGATGCTTTCCAGTGCCATCCCTATAGCTGCTGCGATACCAGTTCCGCCCATCAGTGCCCACCAATGCTCATCAGTGCCACATTTCAGTGCCCATCAGTGCCACCTATCAGTGCCCATCAATGCTGCCTATGAGTGCCCATCAGTGCCACTTATCAGTGCTCATCAGCGCTGCATATCAGTGCCACTTATCAGTGCCGCCTATCAGTGCCCATCAGTGCTGCATATAAGTTCCACCTCATCAGTGCCACCTCATCAGTGCTGCCTCATCAGTGCCAATCAGTACTGTCTCATCAGTGCCCATCAGTGCAGCATCATCAGTACCCATCAGTGAAGGAGAAAATGTACTTATTTACAACATTTTTTGACGAAAAAAGAAAATTTTTTTTTTTTTTTTTAATTTTCTGACTTTTTTATTTGTAGTGCAAAAAATAAAAACCCAAAAGGTAATCAAATACTCCCAAAAGAAAGCTCTATTTGTGGGAACAAAATTATAAAAATGTAATTTTGGTACAGTGTCGCACGACCGCACAATTGTCATTCAAAATGCAACAGTGCTGAAAGCTGAAACTTGATCTGGTAGGGAAGTGTTCTAAGTGCATGGTATTGAAGTGATTAAATGGATTTTTCACTTTTATTGTTTCACTTTAAGCACTTTAAACATCATTAAAATCACTGCTCCTTTAAAAATGATTGTTTTAAAAAACTTTATTTTGCATTAATACATGTCCCCAGGGAAGTACCCAGGTCTCCATGCACTTTTTATGGCAATAACCTGCATATAAGCCTTTAAAGTTATGACTTTTGATTTTTCATGTTCGTGTTCCATAGACTTTAATAGAGTTTGGATGTTCACTAGAACTTTTTCCCTGTTCGAGATGTTCTGGTGCGAACCGAACCGGGTGGCGTTCGGCCCATCCCTAATGGTTAACAATGGATCTACATTTCAGAGTAATGTGCTTGATGCTGAATTTATATCACTGGATGTGTTTTTATTATTAAATTACTTTTCTATCGTATGTGTATTTTGGTAGCTACTATCTATGAGTTTAAGTTAATGAGTAACTATGTACCCCATGTTTATTCACATGGGGGAGGTTGGGGTTGCTCCCTGCAGACCTCACATCCACCAGGTCAGGGATTTGTGGATGAGGCCTCACTGCACCCACTGGGAAGGCACCCTCCCATAGTTAAGTGGGTATGGCCTGGTATAGCAGCACACTTCCTATTCTGGCCAGACAGGCTGCATGCATGGAGAAGGCTCTCATACGTATTTTGTGCAGGCAAGCCATTTTTGTTTGCATCAAGGTTAAGGATCTATGTATGAAGCTCAGTATATTGTTATTTTACATTAAAATAAAGTACCTACATCCCTGTTCAATATAGAAATATTTGTCCCATGTGAGAATAGGACGACTCACCCACTAGGGGAGAGAGAAGGGGGCTATGGGATTTTACATGGTACCAAAATGGACTCACAAACTGGTTGTTTGTATAAAAACAAATATTTATTCAATACATACGTATATATATATATATAAAAAAAGAACTTTTTTATACATTCATTACATCACCATCCCATGTAGTGGGTAATAGTTAAATGTTATTTTTTCACAGTCATTCTACTAGTGCTTCCCGACCAGTTTCGCGGTTATCCCGCTTCTTCAGGAGAATGCACGGTATTAGCTGTGTATTGCTATAATAGACAATAGATATTAGTACATTTTTGACAAAATCATCATATTTAGTTACATTTGTCTTATATGCAACACTATTCACTGTATATGTGTGGCCCACACCAACACTGCCACCTACCTGTGTGTCCGAGCCACTCCATCAAGGCCTATGGTCTGGTGTTCCCCGGGGCGAGCATGGGAGGATGTACTATTGAAATAATATTGATATGTTTATATCTCATTATTACCTCTATGTACTATACTCAATACTTATACTCTGTAATATATTAATCCACTTTTTTATCTTAAGAA
>BLSH010441241.1:606866-621244 GCA_018402905.1 Glandirana rugosa
TATCTCAGGTGGACGTATAGTAAATTAGAGTCATACGGGGCTAGACAGCAATGATTGCAAAAATTAACCCTGTCTGTACTGTGCAGGCAGATCTTCACTATCAAGTGTAATTCGATTTGAACACTGTCTGTCCTAACAAAGGGTTAACGGTTTAGAAGGTAGGTAGGCTTCTTTCAGTGTATGTTAAAGAGGACAGAATTAGGAAAGACTCACATTGTTCAAAAAATCCTTGCAGTCAGCCATCACACCTTCTCTTGAGAAACATGTAAAGAAATATTCAAAAATGTTTTTAATGTTGTGTAAAAGGGAACATAACAAACATATAGTGGAGTAATCTCAAAATATACTGAGATTAAATGATATGCAGGTGGACTCTATTTACTAATTAGGGGACTTCTGAAGGCAATTGGTTCCACTAGATTTTAGTTAGGGGTATCAGAGTAAAAAACAAATGCACACCACACTTTTCAGATATTTATTTGTAAAAAATATTGAAAACCATTTATCATTTCCTTCCACTTCACAATTCTGTGCCACTTTGTGTTGGTCTATCACATAAAATCCCAATAAAATACATTTACATTTTTGGTTGTAACATGACAAAATGTGGAAAATGTCAAGGGGTACTTTTTCAAGGCACTGTAATTGTTCTACAAGTGATCGCCAAACTTGAGAGTTGAAATATCCATAAAATCACTGCTGCTAACATGCATTCCCACAACAATGTTTGTAAATGACTAGCCAGCATCAACTACAGCCAGTAGTACCACAGAAAAATATTTTTTTGTAATTATCGTAATGGACTTGCTTTCACTGCATGGTGGCATGACAATCCAAACCTGCTTTCCATCAATCGCTCTAATGCAAATTGGGAAGTTGGTTCGCTGCCAGAAAAGGTTAGCAATTTTTTGCCACTTTGCTTGTTTTCGTTCTGGTATTACAATCTTCTGTAAATTTCTCCATACGGTCTTGGATTTTGATTGAACAATATAGTGTATGATTGATTTGCTAATGCAAAATTCAAGCTGTATTGAAAAATAAGAATGTTCTGTAGTTAGAATCTTGCAAAAAAAATGTAATTACTAATACACCGTGTTTTGTTTTTTCACAACATTGAAAACAAAGTAGACTAGCATAGGAAATATTTATTGAAAGGGACCTTTTTGCAGAAAAAGAATAAAAACATGGATGAAGTCAGCAAATGGCAGACATACTGATATTATTTCCTTCTCAGCTTCAGGAAGCCATATCTAGAACTGAGAGAGTAAATTGATATATATACACACAAATTTATAGTACTCAGGATTTACCTCAAACCCATGGTAGAACCTTACCCTCGACCCTATTTGCTACACTATATGGCCAAATGTTTGTGGACACTTGACCATCACATCTACCAATATAGTCAAAAGTATGTAGATAACCCTCCAAATCAGCACATTCAGGTGCTACAGCATGCAAAGACATTTTGACATTTTCAAACTTTTGGCAACAGTCCCAGAAGGGCCCTTTTCTTTTTAGAATGACTTTGCCCCTGTGCAAAATAATGGGTCCATTACAACATGAAACAAAGAGTTTGGTGTTGAGTAGCACAAGTGGCCTGCACAGAACCCTGACCTCAACCCTAATTAACACCTTTGGGAAGAATCAGAATCTGATTACAGAACAATCTCTCATCCTGCATTACAGAACGATCTGATTACAGAACGATCTGATACTGGACTAGGTAGACATTACTACTGCTTTGAGGCACAGATTGCAGATCTAATAACATCTCCCATTTTTCTTCCTTTTGCAGCCCTCTAGCACTTTCCAGGACTTTTTTACAGCCATTTTTGTGCCGAAAAGTTTTGGTCCCCATTGACTTCAATGGGGTTTGGGGTCAAGTTCGGGTAACGTTCGGTACCGAACCCGAACGTTTACGTGAAGTTCGGCCGAACCCGCCGAATACGAACATCCAGGTGTTCGCTCAACTCTAATTGAGAGGTAGGCCTTTTGTCCAGTATTTGATTGGGCACAGTGACCAAGAGACACACTCCATACTTGTGGACTTGTAGAAAGCTTTCCTAGAGGAATAGGGGCTGTAATAGCCGGAAAAGAGGGGCTAAATTCATAATGATGCCCACAAATTTCTCCCAGTATTTGACATAAAATAACATGTTGGATAATCCTAGAGATGCCTGTCAAGCTCCATGTAGATGTCTGTTTTCCTTTAACAAGATCTAGCAACAGAAATCTAGAAGTAAATATGCAATTGATACATTGTTCTGATATTAAATTACAGAAAAAAAGTAGGTTAGCATTTTCAACAAACAAAATGTTACCTTTGTAAAGAGGCTCTGAGATTTGTATTGCATTGCACTTGCATTGCACAAGCCAAGCAATTGGAATACCTAGATATTACTGCATCTAACTAAAAAGGAGGGATAAATCACATAAAATCATTTTTTTTAATTCTTTCCTATGGAATATAATAGGCACATCAAGATCCCTTTACCATACTCCACATGGCTGCTATTCATAATGTGTATCCGGGCTAAGAAAACATCCCAACATCTGCTAATACCAGGTTATCTTTCATCCTTACACAGTCGTTAAGTTCTGCCTTATACTCTTAAAACACATGCTCCCAATAGATATGTCAACAGACTAGTGTTGACATACTTTGCTCAAAATAAAAATGCTAATTTCAAAAAGTTGTAGGGTTATTACACAGGGGACGTAAATTGTAAGGGAGGAACCATTACAGACTCATCTCTATCGGTCCAAGAAGCATAAAGTCCCTTGGCATCAATTATGAAGTTTAACAATACTACAGAAGAAGAAGGATTTTGACTTTTGCCATTGTATCATGTATTGATTAAGCTGCTTTGTAGTTTGTCAATATGTCCCTAGTCATTAATAATAATCGGAGTCTGATGCACACACTACAAAAAGAGAAGCAAAAGCTTGAGGCACTATAGAATTTCGGATAAGGGATATTATGGAATTTCTATTGCATTTGATAAGGTAAATTAATAGCATCGGTTTTCTGTTGTGACAGAGGATGACCAATGTTTTGCTTTGCCCAAAACAAAAAAAAAAGACAGTGACACCCTATCTATACAGCAATAACATACTAGCATTTTTTTAGACATTTGTGTTAGAGAAAAACAATTGTATGGATGCTTTTCAAAACTGAAAAATATGGCTTTGATGCCGTTTGCACATATTTTGTTGAAAGTTTTCGCCCATTTTCCCTGAAATGTCCAGTTTTATACAGCTTATATCATTTTACACAAGGAATCACTGCAATCTGGAAAATGGTTGCATGGATATTACCATAAAGGATTAATCTGTTTAAAAAGCAATATCAAAAGCTATTTCTCTTGTGGCCTTCCAGCTCAAGGAGTCCCAAATAGACGAGGTCGCTATCTCATCCTTACCGCAGACATAAATGAACATCCATATACAGTGGTATCACCATATACACCCAATAGTCACCAAATACGCTTCATGCGCAAATTGTTGAAAAAAGTACAAGACACGAAATATGGAAATCTTATAGTTTGTGGAGACCTCAACCTCATAGTGGACCCGATATTGGACACAACCTCACCCACTCCAAAATGAGCGGCAACCTTAAACGGCTTCCTGCACGCAGAAGATCTCTTTGATGCATGGAGATGCCTACATGCAAACTAAAGAGAGTATACTTTTTTCTCTCATAGGCACCAATCATACTCCCGCATAGACATGTTCCTCACGGATAAATGGTTGCTGCAAAAGGTATCCGAAGCTACAATACACAATATTACTTGGTCTGACCATGCCGCTATAACTATGTCTATAACTGTAGCGGACGCCCCCCTCTCCTCTCCCATCTGACGCTGCAACAATAACATTTTACAGGACCTTCAGTACAATCAGACCATATCCCAACACCTCAAAAACTATTTCACCACAAATGAACAGTCAGTAGAAAATGCATACTCCCAATGGAATGCCCACAAGGTATATATAAGGGGTATTCTCACTCAACTAGGGGCAAAGGTTAAAAAACAGTACAATGCCAAACTTAACTCCCTCTTAAGGGACATTCATTCCCTGGAATCGGTCAATAAGGTATCCCCCGACCAAACTGCCACAGGACAGCTATCCCAACTCAGGGAAAAACTAAAAGAGTTACTGACACAACAATACGACTACCACTTAAGACGTTTAAAATTGGCACACTACGCCAATGCCAACAAAGCAGGCAAGTATCTTGCTAACAGACTTAAAGCGGAGTTCCACCCATTTTATTAACTTTCTCCCTATTGTGTCCTATTAACTCATCCTGTTCCATAAGCAATTTTTTTTTTTTTATTATACTTAGAAATACCTTTTCCAGCAGTATTTCTCTTTTACTTCCGCCTGTCCCCGCCTAGGCGATTACGTCACTAGGCGATTTGCAAAGATTCCTGGGATAGCGGCATCATGTATCCCATGAGTCCTTGCAAATCGCCTACTGACAAAATCTCGCGTTATTTGCACAGCGGAAATGACGCGAACGGGAGATCCGACTTCTATTACCTTCCTTTCCTCTCCTCTGATTGACAGGTTGCTATAGCAATGGGGCGGGAACTTCCGCCAATGCCGACATTGCTATGGCAACCTATCAGGAACAAGGACTGCCGTGCAGAGGCATTACTACGCATGCGTGAGCTCAGGAGGAAATCCAGGAAATGAAGACAGGAGGGCTTCAGATGCCCGTAGCCAAAATGGAACCTGCCTGCTTCTGAGATCTGTAAGTTATAAACTAATTTAAAAGAAAGTAAAAGTGCAACATGTATGACATGTGGTAAATGTCCATGTACATGTTTGAAGAAATACAGAGCAGTCTTTAAAAAAAAAAGTGTTTGGGGACTGGAACTCCGCTTTAAGGCTATCCGTACAAAAACAAGAATAGCCTACCTTACTCACCCAGCATAAAATTCACAATCCCCAAGCCATAGCCAACTTGTTAGTCGACTTCTACAGCTTGTTATATAACCTAAGTAATGACAAGGTAACCCCACAACCTACAGAGAAAGACATTCAGGAATTCCTGCAGAAACTGAACCTCCCTTCACTCTCCGAAACACAAATAGGAGAACTGAATGCCCCGTTCCCTTCTCGGGAAATAGAAGAAACAATCAAAACACTTTCGAATGGGAAATCCCCAGGCCCAGATGGTCTTCCTAATAAATATTTCAAAATATTCAAGGAAAACCTTTCCCCTTACTTACAGCTAGTCTTCACTAGAGCTGCGACAACCTCTGCTTTCCCATCCAAAATGCTCAAGGCATACATTGTAACACTACCAAAGCCAGGGAAAGACCCTACGACACCGGCCAACTTTAGGCCAATATCACTACTGAACTCCGACATTAAAATATACGCAAAGTTGCTGGCTAAGCGTATAACCAAATTCCTACCATCACTTGTTTGCGGTGACCAGAGGGGTTTTGTGAGAGGGCGGCAGACCTCAGATGCCACTAGGAGGCTTGTGAATGTTGTTCATTTTGCTGAGAATCCTGGAACGCCTTCTCTGCTTCTATCAATAAATGTGGAGAAGGCGTTTGATAGGGTCCACTGGGGGTATATGACTCATGTGCTTTCCAAATTCGGTTTCCGGGGCTCCTGTTTGCACACAATACTGGCACTGTACTCTTGCCCCACAGCACAAGTGTACACATCTGGCCTCTTGTCCAAAACATTTAACTTCTCCAATGGGACTCAACAAGGTTGTCCTCTCTCCCCTTCTATTTTTAACCTGATGATAGAACCCCTCGCAGAGAAACTTTGTACTCCCCCATCGATCACTGGATTCACAATTGCTTCACGCCCCCATACAATTAACCTGTTTTAACCTATGTCATCCTAATGTTGACAAATCCAACCACTTCTCTTCCCAATGCCCATAGAGTTCTAGAAGCTTTAAGTGCAATTTCATATTACAAAGTCAACTTCCCGAAATCCCTTATCTTGAACTTGGGAATTCCCAGCCATAACAAAAGAAAACTTAAGCAAAACCTTCCTTATAAATGGACAGACAACGCTATCCAATACCTAGGAATAACGCTAACATCCAAAACCTAAGATCTGGTTACCACAAACTACAAACCGCTTCTAGCCAAAATTGATAAACAACTAAAAGCAATGTCCAAGAAGGAGTTATCATGGATGGGATGGCTTGCAGCCTTCAAAATGACAATCCTACCACAGATCCTATACACTTTCCAAGTCCTCCCCACAACTGCCCCCACTCAGTATCTACAAACCTTGTCGAGTCTTCTATAGAAGTTAATTTGGAATGGGAATGGGGCTGAATGCTCACGCCAAAATTTAATTACCCACAAATCTGTGGGAGGAGGGGGCCTGACAGACATATGTGACTAGTTTTGGGCATTTAGGATGGACCAACTCAGGGAATGGCTTTGGGAGACAAATGCTCCCTTGTGGGTAGAGCTGGCGAGAGAACAAGCCCTAACCAAAGACCTAAAATCCTTCCTGATAGGAGACGCATGGAAACACTGGCCCATGAA
Organism: Glandirana rugosa; assembly: GCA_018402905.1. NCBI lineage: Eukaryota > Metazoa > Chordata > Amphibia > Anura > Ranidae > Glandirana > Glandirana rugosa. The sequence goes on from BLSH010441241.1 coordinate 613,415, forward strand.
AGATCTCCCACCTACTATCCAAGTATCCATCCAGGCATGGAGAATATTGCTAAGTCAGGGATCCAACACCATCTCCATACCAGACTTACAACCCAATCTCCAGACCTTAGCAGACAGAATGCCCATGATTTCTGTACAGCAGATTCAAAAATGTCGTATATCCTCTTTACAAGACCTTCTCTCCAGCTGTGCCCCCAAGACAGCTAAGCAATTGGTTGAAGAACATAAAACATCAAAAGGTTCATACTTCACAATAGCAAGAATACAAACTTTCCTGTGTAGCCATCCTGTTCCAAACATTAAAATTCTTCAGTCAGCATGGGACTACTATAGCTCTCCTATACCCAAAACCAAAGGTATAACACTTTTCTACAACATGCTCCAAAGGAAACAGGCCTTTCGCAAAACCATTTCAAAGTCTACACACAGCACTAGCCACTGGGAAATTATGTTGACAATCTACAATAGATGGCAATACACGCCGCCCAGACTGGCTTTAATTTTTCCAGGATCATCTCCTGACTGCTGGAGCAAATGCGGCGAAGACAGCCACCTGCTTAACGGGATGCTTAACCAAACCTGACCCAGGACTGGCAATATTACACGTCGGAATAGAAAAATTCCCACCAGAGTACAGAGCAGTTACTACCCACATTCTATTGGCGGCGCGCACACTGATACTCCAAAGCTGGAAAGGAGATTAGGCTATCAATGTTTCGGACGTAAAGCAAACAGTCCATAGACACTACACCTTTGAATGCCTCATAGCAGTCAATTCACTGTCAGGATTGACCTTTGACAGGGACTGGAGTATCTGGACAACATACACTGGGAGCTACAATGGCGGTGGTACCTATAATAATACTTACAATTCCAATTCTGATTCCAACTCAAACCTTGCGCCACAAGATCTATCGCATACCTGAACACAAATTAGTTATAAGACCTCAGCTATAACGACGTCAGTAAGAACACTACTAGGGGTCTCTGACCCCTCCACAATCAAGTTGCGCTTCTGTATACTGTTTACTGTTCACTACACTTAGTTATTATTCCTAAGTACACACTGCGCCGTTTTGATCTGCCTTGTTCATTCATAAAACAAATGAAACTCATACATAACTGGGCAATGCTGCTTGGTTCCCCTGCCACAGCTTGATCTCTTATGGGGTGGTGGGCAGAACGAAGTAGCACCCATCATTGCATGTTTAGCGCATTCTGCGACTCCAAGGTTCCTATGTTACCTGTGACTACTCCTCATACACAGCATGGGTTCCTCTATGCTATACCCTAATGTATGTTCAAATGCATGACAACCTGTTCACATCTTTTCTGTTATGTGTACTAAAAATTCAATAAAAACTACTGAACTAAAAAAAAAAGCTATTTCTCTTAAAGCTGCAGTGTGAATATTTTCTTATGATAGTTCTATTGCCTGCACACCTTCCATCATGTGGGGTCTTACTGGCCATTCTGGAGTTTTTTTTATATCATAGTAAAGAAAAAGGAGAAGAGAGGAACCCAAGAACAGTAAGGCTTTAGCAAAGAAAGTAAGATTTTAAGGTGAATAAAAGTAGAGCCAGGTATTGCAAAAAGCGGGTCTCACCTCTGGATACCCTAGTAATTGAACAAGCCAGCGGAGCACTCAGTCCATCAGACTTTGCCTATAAATTAATTTGATATATGGGTGGACTGTCCTGATGCATGTCATTAAAAAAGGGGACTTCTGCAACTATACATTTATGAAAAAACAAATTAAATACATGCTCTGTTGTACTTTTTCTCTGAACTCTTCTCTCATTTAAATAGCATATATTAATGCATATATTTTACTTGTAGATTTGTTTTTTTATTTTGAATAGTTTCTAATATATATACTGAAGTTGGATTAAAGCTGATCTCCTTCTGATGACCGCCTTCTGAAAATCCTAGTTACCTGGCTATTTTGCTAATCCAATGGTTTAAATAATGTCAGGGCCTGAAGCATTGGTGATGTGAGGAGGTGAAGCGAAGTGCACTAAACATCCAAACATGTGCATGGGAATTTGAAAAACAGAGGTTCTTCTTTACATGATTAGTCATTTGAAGCAAACACAGGTTGGAGGGTAGTGCTGGAGTAGGGAAAGAGTGAGTAGTGTTTTACTAACTTTTTTTTTCCACACAGGTGGGGATGGGGGTTGACAAGTGTTTTTTTTTTTCACTGTAGTTTGACCTCCAAAGCAGGGGAGTGGCTGTGGATCTAAGGTGGTATTGCTAAAATAAGGGTGTTGACCTTTAAAGAGACATTGGGGTCAACTTAGTAAAGGCAAATAAGCTGTTCATTTCGAAAGGAAAGTTGCATTTTGCATGGGAATTTTCCTCAGAGCTTAGCGAACATGGTAAAATTGCACATATGAATACCCAAGCACGTGCCAGACAAATGTAAAAAAAAAACAACATTTTTGCCTGAACAAGACTTGATGATGGAAGGCAGCATAGGTTCACCACATTCACAAAGCTCTGGGGATAGTTCCAATGTAAAGTGCAATGTCCCTTGCAAAACGAAAAGTGTACTTGCTGCTCTATTGTAAATTAACCCCATGTAATTGAGCAACAATTACTTTGACAAAATAAACTCAAAAATGGTTTTTGCTTTTCAGGAAATACTGATATCTAAAACAACGTTGTCTTGCAGTGCTAATTTGTATACCCACAAGAGTCACTCAATTGAATTCATAAAGAGTTCCATTCATTGGAATTCCATCACTCCACTGCACAACAAATGTCAGTGTGGTCAACAGAATCATGTATGTGTCAAAAGCAGGTATATGAATATCTGCCCATCCAAGAATTTGGACAGAGAGCTAGAAAATCAGCCTAGTTCTTGTATGGCTGAATGACTTTGGTAAGGACAGCTATCCAAGAAATCAGGCCTAGTTCTTGTATGATTATATGACTATGATCAAGAAGGATACCCAAGAAATCAGGCCTAATTCTTTTATGACCGTAAGACTTTGGTAAGGACAGACACCTAAGAAAACAGGCTTAGTTTTTGTATTGACTATATCACTACTGTAAGAACAGATGCCCAAAAAAATCAGGCCTAGTTTGTTTATGACTATATAGTATGACTTTAGTAAAGACAAATACCCAAAAATTGGCCTAGTTCTTGTATGACTATATGACAAATGTTGTACATTCTATAGTGTATTGTGGAACATGTAGCACATATGTACATATAATAAAAGACACAACAATAATAGCAATTACCATATGTAGAACCGTTCATATTTACACAAAATCATAAACAAACCACTGTCCATTTTGCCAACTGGTTTATTTATATAACAAATGTTGTACCTTTGACTTTAAAAGACATTAGCCATTTGTACAAGGTTCTATTAGGACAATTTAAGCTGTAAATTTGTGTCTTACATGTGAAGTCTTCGACAAATTGTACCTGCCAACGGGCAATGCAAGTATTTAAGTCATTAAAATGAAAATATCAGTTCTGATGAACTAGTCAGAGCCCTTATTACATTTCACATCGGCCTGCTTTTCATTATATGTCTTCTAAAATATTGCTCTATTATGGATTCATTTCATTAGTTAAAAGGGTGACATTACTCAGTGTTAATGAATTATTGCCGGTATCTTAGGAGATGAACCTGAAGCACATATTCAATTTAACAGAAAGATTTTTATGTTTCCATAGATAATAAAGACAACTGGGAAGTAAAAATATGGAACGTTTCCATGTGACTGCATTAATATAAGAGAAAGTCAGTAAAATAAACACAATGCAAACTATACATAATATATAAGGAATGCACAATAACTTTGCAAAAAAATAGCAAAAATTGAGCTGGAAAATTGTGAATATTTCTTGCAAACAACTTACGAAGAGCTTTACATATATTGTACATTCCCATCAGTCCCTGCCCTCAAGGAGCTTAAAATGTAAGGTTTCCATGTATACATACACATGCCAATTTGGATAGGAGCCAGTTAACCAACCATTACATCTTTGGAGTGTGGGAGGAAACCTTTGTACCAGCATAGCATTAACAACTTGAAGGGGAGTTTGTATCTCACCCATTAGGTGCTGGCTGGACCCAATATAGGGAAGGACAGAGAAATGTGAAAAGAGATGGGGTCAAAGGTAGGTAATTGGGCTACAGTTAGAAGGTTGATGGAAAAGTGATAGAGATGCTAGTCCTGAGTCTATACCTACCAATAAATATGCCCATTTGCGTGATATTGAGGATGTCTGTTAGGGTGCAGCATTGCTGGAGCAAACTACCTCCTCTGGCATCCAGGGGAATGAGTGCTACACTAAGGATAACAATAGGTGTGCAGGCAAACAGATACTTGTGGTAGGACAAGGACAGACAGGGTAATCTATCAGAAAGACAACTATTGCTGAACAGTTTATTGAACAGCAGGTTATACGCCTCCTAATACTAAGGATGAGGAAGAGTCTCAGCAGATTTCACAGATTGAAATGGCTGGGGAGCAATGTTATTATTATGGGTGATTTAAATTATCTTGATATATTGAAGTTTGTTATGATAGTACACTATAGAAATATCAAGAGAGATTAAAGATAGCAAGCATGATTACGGGAAACCAGTCATGAGAAAAATATGTTACCATTGTTTACCCACTCTCCTAAAATTCTAGTTGCCTGGCTGTCAAGCTGTCCTTTGGATTAAGTTATTTGCGGTTTAGGACAGGTATGCAGATAAGGACTTTTGCCTTAGTTCTGACTTTTCTGATATAAGTTTTCCAGGTCAGAGACGTTGTTTAAGGTGGGTTAACGAACCACATGACTTCTAAACTTTCTTGGACATTTTGGCAGCAAAAAGATTTCCATGTTACAATTTCAGCAGCATGCCATTTGTGATGAAGACTTGTCCCTTCTGCTGCAGCATATGGAGTTTTGTTCATGCAAGTCCCCTGTGTTTTTAGGTACCGTAAGTGAAAAATGCAACAATGAGTAAGAACCCCCCCCAATACACTTGGGTGGCCAAGTGTATTGGCCTGATTTGCTGAAAGCAAATAGGCTGTTCACTGGTGACTTCTCTCATTTAATCATGTACAAACAAAACTACATTTTTTTTTTTCCTGGCAGATGATTGGGTATCTTTTGCAAAGTTAATTTTCACCACATTCACATAGCTAAAGGAACATTTGTTGGGAAAGTGAACATCCTCATTTCCTTTAGTAAATCAATTCCATGTGTAATTTCCTGTATGTCCATATTTTCAAGAGTTTATTTCATATACTAATTTGTAGTATTTTCCCATAGTGGTTATCTGCAATGCATTTCAGACAGCAATTAATACCATTGCTGAAAGAGTGCTGAGATAACAGGATAGACCAGCTATAGACTATGTTGTTTTCAATCAGTGCAAGAAAAACTGATAGACTTATAATAACAATAATGCACAGTTAGTAAGCAGTATTACCAATCAAGCACTTGTAGGCAAGTTGAAATAGTCTAGTGAGCCAGCGGCTGGCCCAGGCTGGGGAAGGGGATAAATGTTTCTAGCTGGGTTCCCAGGCTTTTGGTCCTAGCCAGCCCACTTGTACTATAAAAAGGGGGATGGCTGAGGTCCATGAGTTCTAAGTTGCAGGCTCTGGTGGGTCCAGTGAGTTCCAGCTTCACCTGTGAGAGCAATCATTTGGCACTTCTGAAGGAACCAGGGTTTTTGGAAGACATCCAAGCCATAGACAATGCCATAATGTACTCACCTCATGGAGATATGTCTGGGCCACAATGCTAGTCTAGTTAGAATTAGGGGAAGGACATGCATATTGAAGGATATATTGCATATACTATGCTGCATTTCTTCAGTAAAGTTACATTAACTGTTCTGAGCCTGGTCTGCAGTTATTCAATGGGGTGCATGTTGGTTTTGGCCTATTAAAAGAACTTGGGTCTGTAAAGCACTGTGGGGTATGAAGTAACACCATTACAAAAGTGTTAACTTGGCAAGTTAACCTCCCTGGCAGTATGATTATGTCAGATTTTTGTGTCTCAAAGTGGTACATTTTTTCGCATAGAAATTTGGCGTTTTATATTGTAGGGCTGTAATTCTTAGGAATAACTCTCAAGACAAGAGTCTAGTAGACATCCCGGGTATGATAAAATTTGAAATAATGAAATCATAAATTATAATGTATATGAAAAAATATATAATATAATAAATAACTATAAATAATTATCAAAAATAACAAAATAATAATTTAAAAAATGTATTCAATAATGTAATCAAGTCAAAAACACTGAAATTTGCTCAGTTGCAGAATTGTCGCTGTCGTCACTTTAAGTGTCTGATGATAAATTTCCCCAAAAATCGGTATCATTCAATTCTGCAAACTGACGTAAAGAGACGCTTTTTTATGCCATGGACATTCTCAAGTTTCCAGTCAGAAAGAATGACATATATAATATAAAATTGCATGCAGGGAACTGGACAAAGTACTAGGGACAAAAGGGATGTGAAATGATTTCATACAGTAATGTAATCTTACAGATTACAGTGTACTGTATGTTTACTGTGTGTTTCACTTCACTTGAATTTCCCACCAGGCTCCACCCCCGTGCAACGCGACGCTCGCAGGGAACGAAGCCTGGCATCACACAGGCATAGGGCGGAGGACACAGCCCCTAGACACAGCGGCACATTGCTGGATCCAGGGGACAAGGTAAGTAACCCAGCCTTGGATCCAGCGATGCAACCCCGAGTGTGGCTCGGGTTACCGCTATTTGCAGTGAAAATATAACCTGAGCCACACTCGGGAATACCATCAAGGAGGTTAAGGAAGAGAAATGCCACTGCTAAAGGTAACCAAGTGCAAGTTCAAGACACAAGCAACCAGTCACTTACCACTTCCAGACTGCCCACCGTGGATATACAACGCTAACTTGACGTTAAATACTGTTGTTATGGCAGCACAAAGCTGCGTTAAAGTGATTGTAAACTCACTTTTTTTTTTAAATAACAAACATATCATACCTACCTCCTCTGTGCAGTTGGATTTGTAGCCCGGATCCTCCTCTTCTCAGGTCCCTCCTCTGCTCTTCTGGCCCCTCCCTCCTTCGAGTGCCCCCTCAGTCAGCAGCTCTCTATAGGGGCACCCAAGCCGAGTCCGAACTCCTTGTATCCATTCAGACGTGGAGCCCGAACCTGGCTCCACCTCCTCTCTCCCCTAATTGGCTGATAGGCTTTGATTGACAGCCATGGGAGCCAATCGCGCTGCTGCTGTGTCTCAGCCAATCAGGAGAAGTGTACTGGACAACTGAGGGGATCGCGGATATTGATGCAGAGAGAAGGGGCTTAGGTAAGTGATTAGGGAGTGCTGGGGAGGCTGCTACACACAGAAGGTTTTTTTTACCTTTATCATAGTTAGTCAGGTTGAAAAAAGACACAAGTCCATCCAGTTCAACCAAAAAAAAAAACAACATATATATATATATATATATATATATATATATATATACAGGGTGGGCCATTTATATGGATACACCTTAATAAAATGGGAATGGTTGGTGATATTAACTTCCTGTTTGTGGCACATTAGTATATGTGAGGGGGGTAACTTTTCAAGATGGGTGGTGACCATGGTGGCCATTTTGAAGTCGGCCATTTTGAATCCAACTTTTGTTTTTTCAATAGGAAGAGGGTGCATTGACAATCCAACACAATGGGCAGCACATTGAACACATTTTATAAGTGGTCAGAAACTTGTAAATAATTCATGAAAGAATAAAGTTATGTTAAAACCAAGCACACCATTGTTTTTCTTGTGAAATTCCCAATAAGTTTGATGTGTCACATGACC
>BLSH010441241.1:638637-654532 GCA_018402905.1 Glandirana rugosa
CTAACGGGACGCCACCAAAATAATAGGACTGACCTGCAGTATACTACAGATCGTCCTATTCGGCGGTAGAGCGCGGACGACCCCCAAACGTCGTTCCGCTAGCCACCACACAGTCAGACTGTGTGGCGTAGTGGTTAGAGCCATTTCTCGGAGACTACCTCCCAGAAATGGTACACTAGTCGACACAGGTTAGTGTCGACTAGTGTCACATTTGTCCTTTTCGACACCTAGCCGAAAAAGAGATTAAAGTGTCACGTCGGGGGGGCTCCTACGCGTGGGTCCTGGGGGTCCCTACGGGTGGGTACCGGTGGTCCCTACGGGTGGGTACCGGTCGTTCATACGGGTAGGTACCGTTGGTCCCTACGGGTGGGTACTGGTGGTCCACTCGGGTGGTCCCTACCGAGTAACGGATGATCTCTACTAATCGGAGGTGCTGGCAGGCATAACTGATGGACACAGAGTGCCATCTCTAGTAGGCAATGAGCCATCCCTGGTGGGCTCACCTGGTGGTCATGGGTGGGCATCCCTGGTTGCCATGGATGGGCATACTTGCTGGCCATGGGTGGGCATCCCTGGTGGCCATGGGTGGGCATCCCTGGGGGTCCTGGGTGCGCATCCTCGGGGGGGCTGCACTGTGAAATTAGAGAAAAAGCCGATCCACAGCTTTTCCTGTTTACACTGTGATCAGCTGTGATTGGACACAGCTGATCACATGGTAAAGACCCTCCATCAGAGGCTCTTTACCGAGATTGGTGATGCGGTGTGTCAGACTGACACACCACCGATCGCCTTGCTGCAAACCCCCAGCAGGCGCGAGATGGCGGCTTATCCTGCTAGACATCATATGACGTCCAGTCAGGATAATAAAACCACCGCAGGGCAATCATTCTGTTATAGGCTGGGCGGGAAGTAGTTAAACACCACCAGGTATTTTTTTTATTGTTTGCTAAAGAGTTGCAAAAAGACTTAAAATGTTTAAAAAAACATTTTTTTCTGTTTCTGTTGTAAAATTTTGCAAATAAGTAATCTTTCTTCATGAAATTAGGCAAAAATGTATTCTGCTACATTTCTTTGGGGAAAATAACCTAAATCAGTGTATATAATATAATCTGTAGGAAAGGTATAGAGTCCACAAACTATGGTATACAATGTACAGTATCTCACAAAAGTAAGTTCACCCCTCACATTTTTGTAAATATTTAATTTTATCTTTTCATGTGACAACACTGAAGAAATGACACTTTGCTGTAATGTAAAGTAGTGAGTGTACAGCTTGTATAACAGTGTACATTTGCTGTCCCCTCAAAATAACTCAACACACATTAAAGTCTAAACTGCTGGCAACAAAAGTGAGTACACCCCTAAGTGAAATTGTCCAAATTGGGCCCAATTAGCCATTTTCTCTCCCCGGTGTCATGTGACTTGTTCTTGTTACAAGGTCTCAGGTGTGAATGGGGAGCAGGTGTGTTGAATTTGGTGTTATTGCTCTCACTCTCTCATACTGGTCACTGGAAGTTCAACATGGCACCTCATGGCAAAGAACTCTCTGAGTATCTGAAAAAAGGAATTGTTGCTCTACATGAAGATGGCCTAGGCTATAAGAAGAATGCCAAGATCCTGAAACTGAGCTGCAGCACGGTGGCTAAGACCATACACTGGTTTAGCAGGATAGGTTCCACTCAGAACAGGCCTTGCAATGGTCAATCAAAGAAGTTGAATGCATGTGCTCAGCGTCATATACAGAGGTTGTCTTTGCAAAATAGACATATGAGTGCTGCCAGCATTGCTGCAGAGGTTGAAGGGGTGGGGGGTCAGCCTGTCAGTGCTCAGACCATACGCCGCATACTGCATCAAACTGGTCTGCATGGCTGCCATCCCAGAAGAAAGCCTTTTCTAAAGATAATGCACAAAAAAGCCCACAAACAGTTTGCTGAAGACAACCAAATTAGGGACATGGATTACTGGAACCATGCCTTGTGGTCTGAAGAGACCAAGATAAACGTATTTGGTTCAGATGGGGTCAAGCGTGTGTGGCGGCAACCAGGTGAGGAGTACAAAGACAAGTGTGTCTTGCCTACAGTCAAGCATGGTGGTGGGCGTGTCATGGTCTGGGGCTGCATGAGTGCTGCCGGCACTGGGGAGCTACAGTACATTGAGTGAACCATGAATGCCAAAATGTACTGTGACATACTGAAGCAGAGCATGATCCCCTCCCTTCTGAGAGGGCAGTATTCCAACATGATAATGACCCCAAACACACCTCCAAGATGACCACTGCCTTGCTAAAGAAGCAGAGGGTAAAGGTGATGGACTGGCCAATCATGTCTCCAGACCTAAACCCTATTGAGCATCTGTGGGGTATCCTCAAATGGAAGGTGGAGGAGCGCAAGGTCTCTAACATCCACCAGCTCCGTGATGTCATCATGGAGGAGTAGACGAGGACTCCAGTGGCAACCTGTGAAGCTCTGGTGAACTCCATGCCCAAGAGGGTTAAAGAAGCGCTTGAAAATAATGGTGGCCACACAAAATATAGACACTTTGGGCCCAATTTAGACATTTTCACTTAGGGGCGTACTCACTTTTGTTGCCAGCGGTTTAGACATTAATGGCTGTGTGTTGAGTTATTTTGAGGGGACAGCAAATTTACACTGTTATACAAGCTGTACACTTACTACTTTATTTAGTAGCAAAGTGTAATTTCTTTGGTGTTGTCACATGAAAAGGTATAATAAAATATTTACAAAAATGTGAGGGGTGTACTCACTTTTGTGAGAGACTGTATATCTGAAATTTGATCAATCCTGATATACTGAGGGCCTATCTCATTTATTGAGGCCCAAAAATGAGTACAAACACCCCCCAAATGACACCATTTTGGAGAGTAGACAGTCCAAGGTATTTAGTAAGAAAGTGGGTGGGTGGCAAGGGGAAAATGGGAGGGAACAGGAATGAATGAACTACAAGTCCCTTCTACCCTTGCAGCAGATGGAGCTCTCCAACTGACAGCCTGAACTGAGGTACAGGTAGAGAGCTAGATTAGGCATTTACAGGGGCCTTACATTGCACCCTCCCTCACTCAATAATAAAATAAATAAATGCACATTTTTTCCTGCAAAAAAGTGCAATTATTATTATTATTTATTTATTTTTATTTTTTTATAAAAGATAATCTAGCTTTTTATGTGTACACAAACGTGCTTATAGGCTTGAAGGGAGCCTCAAAGAATGTTTGATATACACACTGGTACAGAGTGAAGGCTTACGTACAATGCCAAAGTAAAAATGTCTGTTATACCCTCTCTAGATATAACTGTCTATATGTTTTAGTGATAGAGGTGAATTGCGTGAAGCAAATCAAATGTTTCTCTGAGAGCTCATCTACATCAATATATTTGGTTCAATTCCATTTTTATAAATGAAGTAACTCTTCCATTGAACATGGCACTGGCCTATAATAGTAGATCTCACGGGGCTCCTCTTTGCAAAGACTTGCAAATATTTATCCATTTACATATTTGTCCCCAAAAAAAGGTTAGCTATTCTGAAAAGCCAAAGCCCCTATGTGTGAAGAAAGGCCACACAGGGATAATCATTAATGTAAATATAAGAGCAGTCCGCGCAGTGTTGTTTTTCTCCATAGAAATCTTTTATAAGGCCAGCTCAGTGCTGTGACTATGAAACATTGGGGCGCTGTGATTAAAATTAATAGTGCTTCTTCTGCCATCATTTGTCACATATTTACAAGCCTGAAAAATACTTCATTTTTTTCATGATCCTATAATTCAAAAGACTGAATCAAAAGCCTGAAGGAATCTGACAGCACAGGACATTTATTATTGCATTCAAGTCATGTCAATGCCACATTTGTAGGCAGTGCTTTTATTAACAGGAATGTATGGTCTTTTCAATGATTTTTTAGATGTACAAGTAAAAGATCAGCTCAATGCAAACAATGTTATAAATATGTGGTATTGTTTCAAAAAAAGCTTTATTTCTGTGTATAATTTGTACATGTGAACAAAGGGGCAGCCACAGTATATTGGTTTAAATTACTGCTTTGCAGTCCTACACAGTGGTTGATTGTGTTAAATTCATGTTTTTTGTTCCAAAGCTCGCTCTGCTGGTTAAAGCCCAACTCCAGGAAAAATGAAATTTAAAGTGGTTGTAAATGTCATTTTTTTTCTAGTTATAACAGGTTTATACTTACCTGTTCTGTACAATGGAACCTCTGAATCTCCTCTTACCTAAGTTTAGTGAATGTAGTGAAGCTCTGGTGTGTTCCATTATCCAATCATATGCAGGCAGCATTTACAACTGTGTACAACAATCTACTGATTCTTTCTGTGAGCCACCCTGGATACTGTTATTCAGCCATCTGAATCTATCCAAATAGACTTGATTAAGTCGGACGTTGGCCAAATATGAGAGATTTATGCATTTGGCTTTTGTGCCAGATTTCTGGATCACGCGGGGCACAACTGAAGACTTATAAGGTATGCAAATATAAACCGATGGGGTCTTTACGCAAATGCAATAAAACATCAGGGCCATTTATAATTTGTGTGGGTAACTTTCAACCTTTACAGTTATTATAGTAAATTGCAATTAATGATGGTTAGTGATAGTAAAAGTATGAATGTATTTTATTATTCATTACAGCAGTGTTTCGCAACATTTTTTCAGTCAAGACACCCTTTAAAATTATGGGCAATCTCAAGGCACCCTGTAAAATTATCGCTGGTCTCAAGGCACCCCATTTTAAAATGTAAAAAATTATTCCAATCGTTTTACATAATACATCAACCTCCACACACGTAGGACACACACCATTAGAGGTGATTTATTCTTCCAAATCCAATACACTTTTGCACACTGGTACTGACTAGTATTCCAGTGTTTCTCTTCTCCCTCAGTGTTTCTCCATCACTCTATGAAAACCCATTGCTTTGTGTTACTAAAAGACAGGCTTCATCCACCTGCTGGCTTGTATACAATTTTGGGGCAATTTTTAGGCATTTTGCCAAGGCACCACTGAAGAAACCTCAAGGAACCCCAAGGTGCCTGGGTACCCTGGTTGAAAAAGGCTGCATTACAGACTTGACTGGTGACTTACTTGGACCAGAACAAAAAGTGCTTAGTCAAAATCAACTGGACTTGCTAACCTATATTGTTGAAAATATAAATACTTCATCAAATTAAACCAGACCAAGCATACACTATTCTCTGCTAGCCCTATGACTAAACACCCTCAGTTTAAAGTACACAATTACTTTAAACACAGTTGCACCATGGGTACACCCACATTTATTAGTATTGGGTACAGTGGAACTTAGAACCTCTGTCAGATTTTTTTTTTTGTGTCAGTCAGGAGATTTCGCTCATTTTATGTCCAGGTAACCACAAGGGTAGAGAACAGAATCTCCTCAACAGGGACATCAAAAATAGCAAATAGTAGTAGATTAATAGATAACCAATGTGGGTTTTAAAGTTACTCTCAAGGTAAATGTTGTTCCCTATTCCTCTCTACCACACCCTTCCACCCATTAACAAATTAAAAGAAAAAGCCTTTGACCCAATTTTTACTCAGTAAAGTCTGCTGTCATGCAATCCTTTGTGCAGCATCTTCTAGTGTGGGGACAGATGGTCTAGCACTATGGTGCCAACAAGTCTTGTCACCATTCCTATAATTTCATCAAACAGCATCCAGCCCCACGTATGCAATGTAAATGTGAAACCTATCATTCAAATACTAAAACTAATTTTGAGCTTGTTTTTCTCATGATCGCAAAGTATGGAATCTATGGTTTGCAGAGCAAATATACAAAATCCATTAAAGCAGAACTTTAACAATAACAGCTTGATAAAAAATAATGTTATTTAGCAAAGGACATTCCACATTAGTAATAATGCTACTAAAATTAGAGTCAAATATATGTTTATTGTCATTGTTATAGAGTTTATAAAAACAGTTGTTACATACAATCAAAAGGGAGGCCCGATTGGGGCACACATAAAGGAAAAGCATGTCAAAGAACCACAGGAGGAGAAGAAAATGCGTACATCCACATAACTGCAATCCAGTATCATTTCTCAGTACATGTACAGTCTATCATACCGCTAGTAATTGAAGCAAATAAAAGTTTTAGGACTATATCAACCTCTAGGGCAGTGTGTGGTACAGTTGTGGGTATAAATACTTGTTTTAGTAGAGTCCGTGTAGTATAGAGAAGAGTGAGTTCCAATCAGGGACCCTCAGGTGAGAGATAGGGAAGGAGAAGAAGAGGGGAAGAAGGGAGGGGGAGATGAAGAGATTAAAAGTAGAGGGAGAGGGGTGTGCTCAGAGTTACCATGCCAGCGACGGCGCCCAAGTTGGTCATCCTCCAATTATGCTAGGTCAGCATCTGCAGTTGTAGGAGGATAATGTAATATTTTTATGTGATTGCATGGCTGAAAAATAAAAAGCACATCATTAAGTTTGTAATGGCAAGACAGAGCAGTAGGGCACCGCCGCTGGCACACGCCCCCCAGAGAGAGGGTATGGGGAGGGGGAGGGTAGGGGGGATAGAAACAGATAGGAAGGAGGTAGCAAGAAGACTAGTTAAAGAAGGTAAGTCAACAAGAGAGACTATAGCTGGGAAGAATGTTGTGTACATCTGATAAAAAAACCAATTAGCCGTAGTATAATAAACAGCCACTAGGTGGCAGGAGTAGCTTTCAAAACCATGTAGAGTAATACTGAGCAATAAGAATAACATGTATAACACAAAACTATGGTAATGCATTGCGCTGTGCGAGTATACACACTGCGCGGCCTACGGGGGGAAACTGTACGAGGCGCACAGAGGGACCCCCGGTCCCGCGGGCCCGCGGGCAAGCGTAAGGTATAAAAAATGATAAAGCAACAAAAACATATAAAAAGGAAGAGGATCTGTGTCCAACCCATGCAGGTATAGAGGCCTATTATTATTCTTGGTGGTGTTCATAGGTGGAGAACTCAGCTAGGCCCATCAAAGGTATCCCATAGTGGACAGACAGATCCAGATATGTCCTCCGGTATTGAGTCCCGTGTCATCCAGGGGAGATCTTTGCAGGGTAGTAGGATGGTTTAAACAGCAACCAAACAAGTGGTCAGGGGGCTCAACTCACCCCTGAAAACAACTCATGAGAACGGTGAGAACAATCAACAGTATCCCTTAGGGACACGGATATGTCCAGGAACGAGGTGTACACCTCGGGGTTGCCTACCAGCGACCCATATGTAGCAGGAAAGCAGGCGATGGGGCCTGGACGCCTGAGGCCTATCAGTCAGCAGGGGAGCCCCGTGGAGATGATCTGTGGCTTCGCTTCCTGCCCTGCTTTTGCCATTGCGGTAGATAAGGGAGGCTGGGTGTGGTGGGTTGGAAGGGCCAGTCAGGTAAACCAACTTGGGGTAATTCCAGGGTGCTCAAAAAATTGGGAAGGTCCCCTAGGGTGCGAAATACTGCCGTTTTGCCTTCATGGCGAACCCTGAGTTGAAAAGGGAACCTCCACTGGTATTTAATCTGTCTTTCCTGGAGCATAGAGGTCAGTGGCTTCAGGGCTCGTCTCATGTTCAGGGTCTGGCGAGAGATGTCAGGGAGAAGCATGATTGGGGTGTCATTGAAGAGTATGGTGTCTTGTGTGCTGGCAGCTTTCATGATCTGTTCTTTTATTTTGTAAAAATGAATTCTGCATAGAGTGTCCCGAACATAGGAGGGGTCAGATGGTCGCTGCCCTGAGGTCCTGTGGACCCTGTCCAATTCTATGGGTGACTCCTTGGGTAGTTGCAGGATTTGGTTAAATATGGCTGCTACAGCACTAGGGAGATCCTTATGTTCCACTGACTCAGGGATGCCCCTAATCCGAATATTATTTCTTCTATTCCTGTTCTCTGTGTCATCTTGTTGGTACATAAGTTGCTGAATCATGATAGTGTGGGTGTTTAGCGTTTCTTCATGCGACTGCAAGGCCGAACATAAGCCCTCTGACGTATTCTCAATGTCCTCAATGCGAGCTCCTATGTCTTTCTTAAGATCTGATATCTCTTGTTTATAGGTCTTCTCTATGCGTTTTACATAGTGTTCAAAGTCAGATTTAGTGGGTAGGGAGCGTATGTAGCCCTGCAAAGATCGCATCTGCGATTCTAAGTCCCATCCATCCCCTGAGTACTGTGATTGTAGTGAAGGGCTTGGGGAGCGGTGAGGAGCCGGGTCAAAGTCTGTGAGAGAGGCAGATCGTCCCCTGGGTCTCACCTGTAGTGTGTCCGCGGGCTCCGAGCGTGCGGGAGATGTCGGCGCCATCTTGGAGAGCGGCGGGAGCTGGGAGGCCGCAGATGAACGGGTGAAGAACCTGCCCAAATCACCGCTCCGTCCACCGCCGGCCGGCTTAGTGTGATCCCGCGGCTTCCCTTTGCCCATCGGTATGGTTTGGGAGGATTTGCTGCTGAAATACAGGATTTTTAAGCCCGCGAGTGCCACGAGGACCGGGAGCAGTCAGATCAAGCGTCTTCCTCCTCCATGCGCCAGGCCACGCCCCCTTATAATGCTACTAAAATTAGTATGTGCTGTAAGATGCCTCCAGTATTGTTTCAGTTTCTTCTTGCTGGAGGTTGCCATTTTGCTAAAGCTCAGAGCCCCTAAGCAGCAGTAAATCTTTAAGCTGTCAGCAGATTAGCTTCTACATTTTCAGCACAGTGCTAAAAAATAGACAACTACTGAGCATTGGCTGGATTTTAAACAGCATAGACACTTATTTTTAATGTTTTACATAGCTATACCTGCAAAGGGGGGCAGCTTGAAGTGGTCTAGCAGTACATAATTTTCTGATTAAAGTTCCACGTTAAGTTTATGGTTATTGAGGGTACAAATGAGCCTAAAACATGCTTCCTGCTTGAAACAGAAGGCATACACAGATGCTGTAGAAAATCCAGAATCATGTATCCATTGCAAATGGCCAAATGGGCAATTGCTTGTTTTTTGTTTGTTTTTTTAGCAAATTCATCAAAGGGGTCATGCTATAAAGATCCAGAGTAACTAACCATTTATTAGACAGGAAAAATATCCATCCATTGGTGTACTTTTAAAATTTGTCTCAGACTTGTTGTGTTCTGTGATTGGAGCTATTCAATTTTTTGCAATGCTCTGCTTATTGTAGAAACCAACATACTTGTGTCATGTTCCTGAAATCACTGGGTCCTGAATGCCAGCAGTGCCCACAAATCATTGTAATGTTTTCTGACATCTAGAAGATCATCTTTAATGTGTATGCAAGCTGAAACGTCGCTGACTTAATTAAGATAGTTAATTCAGAGCATTGTAGTATGACTGGCAGAAGTGTTCATGAGGGACAGGGTTATTATATGCAGTTCATCGGGCTCATCTTATCGACCATTGCCTGCTGTAGGCTTCTCCTGATTATCTATGTAATGTATGTTTCAAAATTGCAGAGCAGAGATTCATCTCCTTCACTTTCATTGTTACATTTGCCTACAGCACAACATCCTTTACTAAGTAGGCAGTACCCACAGGAATAATATCTGTGAAGCTCCCTACCTCAAGGGAATAATTTGACACTTCCACAATAAAAATGACCATCCTGGTCATTAAAAATGGTGCTAAACTGACTGGCAACCTAACATGGTTTTCACAATGAGAGAAATAGCATTAATTTGAGAAGCACAGCTCCCTTAGGAAATGAGCAACAAGCTTTCATTGTAATCTCTCAAAATCACCCCCTCCTTTTTGTCACATGCAGAATTAATGGAGATGCTCTATTAAAAGCACAACAGAATATAGAATTTCCCAGTTGCCCAAGTTGCTAGTCTAACACTGTTCTGAATTGAAACATTGTAAGTCCAATTTGAATTTTAGTTGACTCAATATTTCCTCTTTTCAAACATGTTCATTACAGGCATTTTCTTCACAAAGCCATTTTAAAGAATAGTTATGATATTCAAAGTTGGGTTAAATAATCAGATTTTCACCTTTCAGTAATTTAGATAAGACTTGAATTATGGCTTATTAGTTTCCATGGGTTAATGTGTTATACAAATTGCTCCTAGAACTATTAAATAAGACAATACTGCATTAATATTAAGGACATTTGTTGTGCTCAGAATATATATATAGTACTGGTTCCATGCATTGCCCCAATATGGACCATATAGCAATTTATTGAAGTAGTTAAGGTGTTCCTTCTACCATTAATTCATTTAATCTTAGGAAAAGCCCTCCAGGGATGGCATAAGGTGAAGTACTCACTTAGCTTTCTGGCCACAGCTGTCTTATGTTAATATAGACACTGGAAAAACAGCGTGTGGGTAATCAAATCATAGTCCTGCACTGTAACCCCAGTGTCCACATTTTGGTGCAGTATTGTTGCTTTAGGCAACATAGCAAAAAGTCAGCAATCATCATTGTTTTAACTGTTCAAAACTGATGAAAGGTGGTGTATTGTTGCTGTGGGTTACCAAGCGCCATTGTTCTTTGCATCACTTTGGAAAATAAACTCAGCGATCTGTAGTATCTTTTCCTAAATAGCAGTTACTTCTCTGGCTGCTCCTGATAAATAATGTGCCTTCACACAAACATAAAATCTATGCAAATTCGGAGTTAAAATTGTTATTTTTGTATGTGTGAAATTAAAATACAACTTAGATTTGATTTTTAGAGTGCTAAAAGTCTAAGACTGAGGTTTGATTCATAACATATAATGAGGAAGTTTTTAAACTAGAATATTTTTCTAATACACACAAGAACAAAATCATATATGCATAAAAATATTTACAATCTTTCACATACAGTATATGATTACGTTTTAGCACCGATTCTATAATAGTATTTGTATTTGAAGTTTGACTGCACTTTCATTTCTGAAGTCTTGTTTTTAATATCTGTAATTAGATGGAGGGCTGGGTAAGTGTATTACAGCCTGTGCAAAAATGTTGTATGTTACCCTATTCTGCAACCTTATAAATCCAGTGTACCAGACACAGAGCAATAGCATGTTACAGAAGCAGTGTTAACGTAAGCAGAGGCATGTATTGCAATGTTGTGTTACTAAATTACTAGTATAATGCAATGCTCCCAGAAGTGATGCTCTGCTGTCAGTATGTGGATATGCACAAACTTTTGCTGAACATATATTTGGTGCAAAGGTTTGCAGGTTTGGCATTTGCTGAAATCTAGGTGAATCCAAAGTGTGGTACTGCATGACGAAATTCAAAATAGAAGCTGTACATAATCATATAAGCTTCCCACAATGAGTAGAGTACTGTCCTGGATTATTTTTTTAAATTGCACTAACATGCATATTTTCAGGACAAGCTTTTCGGGTGTAACCCCTTCTTCAAAGTCTAAACAGAAGTAAAACATAAAGGTTTAGTAGAATGTTAAATGAGGCTTGGTTGAATGTAAATTACTAGATTCAATGTGGATGGGGGAATCACTCTCACTGAGCTATTGTATTTAGACAGTGGAGAGATTTCAAAGTACACCTCCTTTAAAATACACTCATAAGCACTGCCGGCCTACGGCGACCAGTCCATAAGGGGCTACAGGGGCACTTTCCCCCTAGTTTGCACGAAGGGCGCTTAACTAATGACTTTCTATGAGGTCTGTCATTTTTTACAAGCACGTGATTAGAGCTTGAGGCTCTAATTGGCTTGTAAAAAGTTGTCCTCGGGGCACAGAGCACTGCTTCCTGAATCCTCCCATTTGTGATACTGGTGAATCAATATTAGCCATTTGTTTCCAGCTTTTCATCGCAGCCAATCAGGAAAGGAGGTGGATCTAAAGAAGACCAGGCTAGCTGGGTGAAAGCCAAGGAAGCTGCTGCACCGTGACTACTGGAGGGGTGAATGCGGACCTGGGGGGGTTTGTTTGCCACCAGCCGCCACTGCTGCCGGCTATAGCTGGTGGTGCTGATTGAGAGAATATTTTCCAACAGGCTGGTTGTACACAAGTGGATCAATAGATCCACTTGTGTATAGCCAGCATGCCCACACATGGATCGAAATTTGGCCAGTCCCTGCTGAACTGTCTAAATTTCAATCCATGTTTGGCCAGCCTTAGACAATCACTTGGGTGGGCACACACAAACATACAAAGCAATGGTAATGGACTGGGAGGGAGGAAAGAGTCACAGAGAGGTACTCAACATTACTGGAGGTACAACAACTATATGATCCTATAATATTTTCATGGATTGATTTGGCTGCACAATTTGCAGCATTTTTTGTTGCAGGGTTTGGTTCCTTTTGTGAAAGATTGTCCTGAATATTTGGATGTTAAAAGTATCATAGACAGTTTTTGTTGCAAGTGCAGTAACACTGCTAAAAGTAATCTCAAACACAATACGTAGAAATCTTTTAATAAAATATAAACACATTTAGCCCTTCCCGATCTCTTTAAGACAATGGGCATGCAACACTCTGCTAGAGGCCTTTGATATGTAGTCAAAGACTTCTCCCTCCCCATCTCAAGAAATTAGCAATTAACATCTGCAAACAAATGCTGGAGATCCCTGGTGTTGTCATTGACCATATGGCCATGATCATATTTGGTCAATGACAACACCCAGGTTTCCCTGCATTGTTTTGACATTCCAGCAGCACCAGAGAACTGTGATATTTGTTGGACATACATCGCTGTAAAAGGAGATTGACTTTGAATTTAGGAGACATTGTTTATTTATTCATTTTAAAAAAAATATTTTTTCTCTTCATTGTCTTTATTTACTATATACTTTTTTGGTCAATGAGAAAAACGAGGCGCTATGAACACTAACTCATTCAAGGTTGAGGGGGAAGATACCTTGGTTCCTCCTATAGTTTAAGGGAGTAAATACTCCTCCATTGCAGATCCCCACATCCTCTGGACAAGGGATGTGGAAAACAGGACCTTGTCCCCATTAACATGAGGGCAGTGTGCTTTGCAGGGGGGGAGGGGTTTGAGCCCCCTCCACTCTGCAAATTACCCTCCCATAGACAATATGACCTGATATGGTTCAGGAAGTAGGGGACACATGTTTACTGCCCTACCTTTTTCTGTCCAGCCAGGCTGCATGCCTGGATAAGGGTCTGGTATAGAATTTGGCAGGGACCCATGCCATTTTTTTCTTTTTTGCTTGGAGTCCCCCTCAAAATCCATACTACACCCTTATTGAAGATGGCATTTGAGAGGGATCTCACATTGATTTTTGTCTTCTTAAAGGGGAAGTACTGTGTACTGTCCCTTAATAAAAAGGAAAAGTGTGGGGGTCCCCTTGAAAATTCATGCCAGGCCCTTATTTAGTTAAGGGTCTGGTATTGATTCTGAGCGGGACCCAATGCTATTTTTTACAAACAGAACAACGCTGGCCAGGAGCTATCAATAGCTAGCAATAATTATCTTTTAATTTTCCAAATGTCACTTTTGCGAGAGTACACCATACATGTGTATAGCTTCACATGCAGGTTTCAGGCACAGACCCAATTATGTTATTTAAAGAAATTGTCTATTTTTAATGTTGCCCTTTAAGCAAACTTAAAAGTCCTGTGCCTGCTGAATGATATTTTTTATTTCTTATAGCAGTAGTCCTCCAGGCTGGTGTCCAATAAACCATGCCATTTTCACCAAAATCTGCAAAAAAATCAACTCTCATTGGCTTCCACGATGTTTGAATGCTATGTCCTGGGTTCATAGACTTCCCACTGGGTTTGGCAAATGTCCAGTCTGCTCATCCCTAGTCATCCCTGTATCCTTATATCCCTTCTCAGAATTTATTCAATTACTTGTATTTACTCTTTGATAAAAAATAGACTGCAGACAATATTTTCAACGTGTATTCTACTGCTACACGTTAAAGGGTAACTCCACTTTTGTGAGAAAAAAATAGCAAATAAAAAAAAAAGAATACAGCGTATACAATTGCGACACAAGTCATATTGTAATTGAATGATGTTAAAAATTACCTTTCCTTTTCAATCGGCAGTGCTGTAATTTTTTTTAAAATGCAATGCAATATGGCAACCTGGAGGTGTTCTTTACACATAATGTGTATAGAATGCTCCCAGAAACATAATTTCCTGCTTGTGTGATTGGCTCACTGATTTTCCCAGAAGTCTGCAATAAGATACAAGTCAGATTTCAGGTATCCCCTGCAAATAAAATGTCATTTTTGATAAGATACTCCCAATAGAAAATCACATCTAAAGATATGCAGACCCTGCAGCTTTCCTCATTAGAGCCCTGCAGGTGCAGCAGCTGATCGATAATTATGACACCACTCACATTAGATTCCCTTTCCCACATAAACAAAGACAAACACACAGAGATTTCTTCAGAATAACAAAAGGTAGGAATATGCAACAAAGTTTGTTAAAATCCTTGTAATGTACAGAGATCACCCAAAGGGGAATGCTTTTTTCTCAACAAACAAACAAAAAAAAAAAACTGTTTGCAGAAATGATGCAATTCAGCTAAATTTACATCAAAGCAAACAGGGTAGTTTTGCACATGCCTATTAGTGCAATACACTTATACCAGAGTAATTTCACATTATCTGAGACAGTATTGTCGTTTTAATAAATTGGTGCTAATAACAAAAGTATTTGGGAATCCAGCTCCTGGGTTACCCCTCAGCTTCTTTATTTCCTATTTAATGTAACAGGAGTCACCATTCTGAAAGCATGTTAACTGGTGGAAATTGGAAAAGAGGAGAAATACGCATTAGGAAAAACGTTACCACTCATACCTTGTAAAGTAGTACTTGCTGATGTGTATAACCCACCGTGTCTTCTTACTAGTTATTATTGGGTGTCAGTAAAGTGTATCTAACCGCAAATATAAAAAAATAATATATTGCAATTTTCAGTCCTTGGATGTTGTAGTTGCATTAGTTTTCTGTTTTAAACTTTTTATTTTCCTTTACATTCATATGGTTATAAGGTCAGTAGTGCACTCACTGTCTTAGAGTGGCTCCTCTATCTATGGAGGAGCAATGGAGAAACATTAGACCAACTGCACTGTCTGCAGACGTTAAGCATTAGATGGACTAGTAGATTTAGAGGATTTTACCTACGTGAGTAGCAAATTAAAGCCGAACTCCACCTAACACTTTTTAAGCAGTTATAGAAACAGTGTTTTTTTTTTCATTTGGGATAAAGATTTTCCATAAATGAATAAAAGCTGATCATTGTGAGCACCCCTGCCAGTGTTAAATGGTCTGTCTCAATCTCCTAACATCCACTTTTGATGCACAGCTTGGTTTGTTAATGGAAGTTGAAAAATAACAGCAGGATCATTAGGTAAATAAAGCGAAGTTATGGGGGGAACTCAGAAAAACAAACTGCTGTGTTAATGTTAATGACAGGCTGGTTAATATATGCCATTTTTGGCTTTAGTACTACTTTAAAACTCAGCACTGCGTAGTATGTATCACTTCTGCCAATGGAACACTTAATGCCAGTTGTTTAACCACTTGCTGACCGCCGATCGGCGATTGACGGCGACAAAGTGGCTCGTTCCCGCAAATCGCCGTCATACGACGGCGGCTGCGGGAACGTGTATAGTGAGCGCGCGCGCGCCGCCGGAGGCGCGCCCGCGCGCTCACTGTGTCCAGGGGGGGCCAGGGAGCGGGTGCGGCGGCTTCGATTGCCGCCGGCCACCCGCGATGCCCCCCCCGGAGTGAATGAGCGGAGGTCCGTGTATGTAAACACGGACCTCCGCTCTGTGTGAGGGGGAAGGGCTGTGATCACAGCCTTCCTTTACGTGAAGGCTGTGATAACTTCCCTTCCCCTGTTAGGGCATCCCCCATACAGTTAGAACACGCCCAGGGAACATAGTTAACCCTTAGCGTGCCCCCTGCAGGTTAACCCCTTCACTGCCAATGGCATTTA
>BLSH010441241.1:657280-686891 GCA_018402905.1 Glandirana rugosa
AGGTTAGTAGTTGGTGGGAAAGTCATTTTATTATGAAAGATTCTAATCAAAACTTGAGGGGGGGTCAATCAAACTCCAGTACAGGGGCACAAGAACTAAAACCAAAGTATAACTTTTCTGACGGGAGGACTTGGAATAAGTGGGGGAACTACATAAATTTCCAAAGTTAGTACAGAGGGGAGAGGGAAGAAAGGAGGTCTGACATGTATAATTCAAGGACTTCAGCGAGAACTATACAAAATAGGGGGTCTGGAAAGTGGTAAAAACAATGGGCAGAGACTTGAGCAAGATAGAATAGTTATAGAAAAACATTCACACCAGAGGTCTTGACCTGTGTCATAACTAATCTTAGAAAGTATTATTTTACTGAAAGGGTGGTTGATGATTGGAATAAACTACCAACAGAGGTTGTGAGACAGTCAACAGTAAATGACTTCAAACATGCTTGGGATTAACATAAATCTACAGTCAGACAACAAGGTTAATGTAAAAAAAAAAAAATTATAAAAAAAAAAATTAAAAATAAATAAAAAGGGGCAGACTTGATGGACTACTCAGTCTTTTTCTGCCGTCACTTTTCTATGTTTCTATGTTTCTATAAACCAACAAGTAGCAGTTAGGTGGGTTTCTCATCAGTTAAAAGAGTTCAGAGCTCAAATCTCTTCTTCTGAGGACACCCCAAAGGGATCAGACTGTGTCCAAGTGGGAGGGGGGGGGGTGGGCTGTTCCCCTAAGCTCGCGTTTTGATAATGCTAGAATAAAGTTAGATAGGAACTGGATGATCTGCTTGATTGGCTGTTGAGTATCTGTAAAGTTAGACAGCAGCTTGGCATTCTGGTGTTGGTGTTGATCACTGGTTGTAAGGAGCTGCCCGTTGGTGGGTATAAACACATGAGTGAAAGGGTGGCTCAACAGTCAAGGCTCAACAGTCAAGGTTGTTTATAGCAAGAAGGGGTGGGATGGTGGGGGGGAGGGGGTGAAGGAAGCATTGTTTTTAAGGAAGGGCTGTTAAGCTTCAAAGAAGACATCCTAAGGGGATTCATTGGGATATCTTGTCATCTTTACATATGAGCATTGCATAGAGGGTGACGGAGGCAAGCTGCCCATTGTGAGCGGAATTTATAGTTGTTGCCATTTTTCATTGAGAACATGAGTTCAAATTGGGTCTGGTGTTGAGGCCCATGAGGAAGGAGGAGAACTCTGGAGGGTCTGGATGTTTCCAGCAGTTAGCAATTGCTTTTTTTGCCGCTACTAGACAGTGAAGTATGAAGGAAGGGTGGTTTTTGGGCCACCTTGCTTTGTTTATTAGTAGTAGGGCCAGGACCGGGTCAGGATTGCAGGTTGTATCGGTGACTGATGAAATGAGTTGAAAAACCTGTTTCCAAAATGGAATTAACGTTGGACACTGCCACCACATGTGTAGGAGAGTTCCTGTGTTGTCCCATTGTCTCCAGCAGAGTTGTGAGCTGCCTTTAGAGAATTTGGAGAGTTGGAGTGGAGAGTAGTACCAGCGATGAGTTAGCTTTAGATGTGAATCCCAGTGAGTGTTGCAATGGGAGACTTTAAGGAGGGTGTTGGTTGATTCGTTTCATTGCTGTAGGTCAAGTGGGCAAGATAGGTCATCTTCCCATTTTTCCATTGACTGACTGTGTTTTCGCATGAGGTGGAGAGGATAGGAAAAGTTTATAACTTAACTTAAAAAGTTATAAATGATAAGAAAAGAGCATTTAAAAAATATAACAATGAGGGAACACTATCATCTTTTAAATGTTACAAACCCCAAAACATTCTTCAAATATTTTAATAGTAAAAAGGTCAGGTCTGAGCATATAGGTCCTTTACAAAATAATAGTGGGTGACTGGGGACAAAGAGAAGGCAAACTTATTAAATACATTCTTCAGCTCATGTCCACAATGGGGGTGGTAGTTATACAGCCACAAATGATCCACAATGGCTCAAAAGTGAAATGGTCAAGAAGTATTTAGACAGAATAATGGTAGATAAAGCACCCGGACCAGATGGCATCCGTCCACGGATCCTAAAGGAATTCAGCTCTGTCATTTCAAAGCCATTGTATCTAATTTTTAGGGACTCCTTAATAACTGGAATAGTACCACTGGATTGGCGTAGGGCCAATGTGGTGCCCATATTTAAAAAGGGATCAAAGTCTTTACCAAGTAACTATAGACCTGTTATTTTAACTTCTATACCTGGGAAGATACTGGAGAGTTTAATAAAAGACCACATAGATGAGTTCTTATTGGAAAAAAAAGCTTTAAACAACACACAGCATGGATTCATGAAAGATAGAAGTTGTCAAACAAACCTGATTTCTTTTTATGAGGAGGTAAGTAAAACCTTGGACAGAGGGGTGGCTGCGGACGTGGTATACTTGGATTTTGCAAAAGCGTTTGACACCTTTCCCCACACACGGCTAATGTGTAAGGTAAAGTCTACAGGCTTGGAAAGATTAGTTTGAAAATGGATAGAAAACTGGCTAAAAGACCAAATTCATAGAGTAGTGGTTAATGATTCTTACTCTGAATGGTCTAAGGTTATCAGTGGTGTAGCCCAAGGTTCAGTGTTGGGACTCTTACTTTTCAATATACAGGGTGGGCCATTTATATGGATACACCCTAATAAAATGGGAATGGTTGGTGATATTAACTTCCTGTTTGTGGCACATTAGTATATGTGAGGGGGCAACCCTCTTCTCCCACTCTTCACACACTGATAGCAACACCGCAGGTGAAATGCTAGCACAGGCTTCCAGTATCCATAGTTTCAGGTGCTGCACATCTCATATCTTCACAGCATATGTTTTTTTTAATGGTTTTTATGGTCAGTAAAAACCCATACCGGGTGAGCTGCTCCTTCCAGGAGGTACCGCCATTCCTCCAAAGCCGACTTGATGGCCAGCAATTCCCTATCACCGACATCATAGTTCCAGCAAGATGGTGAACCACCACATTATGGGTGTTAGGTCCGAGCATTCCTAGATGAACAGTTTCCTGGAAAGTGGATTGGTCGTCGTGGGCCAGTTGAATGGCCCCCAAGGTCTCCTGATCTGCCCCCTTAGACTTTTATCTTTGGGGTCATCTGAAGGCAATTGTCTATGCTGTGAAGATACGAGATGTGCAGCACCTGAAACTACAGATACTGGAAGCCTGTGTGAGCATTTCTCCTGTGGTGTTGCTATCAGTGTGTGAAGAGTGGGAGAAGAGGGTTGCATTGACAATCCAACACAATGGGCAGTACATTGAACACATTTTATAAGTGGTCAGAAACTTGTAAATAACTCATGAAATAATAAAGTTACTTTAAAACCAAGCACACCATTGTTTTTCTTGTGAAATTCCCAATAAGTTTGATGTGTCACATGACCCTCTTCCTATTGAAAAAACAAAAGTTGGATTCAAAATGGCCGACTTCAAAATGGCCGCCATGGTCACCACCCATCTTGAAAAGTTTCCCCCCTCACATATACTAATGTGCCACAAACAGGAATTTAATATCACCAACCATTCCCATTTTCTTAAGGTGTATCCATATAAATGGCCCACCCTGTATTTATAAATGATATAGGGTCTGGGATTAAAAGTACCATTTCAGTGTTTGCAGATGACACCAAGCTATGCAGTGGAATAACGTCCTTACAGGATGTCTCCAACTTACAAGCCAACCTCAATGTACTGTGTAATTGGGCGACTATGTGGCAAATGAGGTTTAATATTTATAAATGTAAAGTTATGCATTTGGGGGCTAAGAATATGCATGCATCGTACATACTAGGGGGAGTACAGCTGGGGGAATCCATAGTGGAGAAGGATCTGGGGGTTCTGGTAGATCATAAGCTTAATAATACCATGCCATGCCAAGCTGTGGTTTCCAAAGAAAGCAAAATCCTTTCTTGTATTAAGAGAGGTATGGACTCCAGAGAGAGAGACATCATTTTGCCCCTGTACAAATCATTAGTAATACCTCATCTGGTACATGCAGTTCAGTTTTGGGCACCAGTTCTCAAAAAGGATATCGGGGAACTGGAGAAAGTGCAGAGAAGGGCAACCAAACTAATAAAAAGCATGGAGGAGCTCAGCTATGAGGAAAGATTAGAGGAACTGAATTTATTCTCTCCTGAGAAGAGGAGAATAAGGGGGGATATGATCAACATGTACAAATACATAAGTGGTTCATATAGTGAACTTGGTGTTGAGTTATTTACTTTAAGGTCATCACAAAGGACAACGGGACACTCATTACGTCTAGAGGAAAAAAAGATTTCATCTCCAAATACGGAAAGGTTTCTTCACAGTTAGAGCTGTGAAAATGTGGAATAGACTCTCTCGAGAGGTGGTTTTGGCCAGCATGGTAGATTGCTTTAAAAAGACCTGGATTCTTTCCTTAATGTAAATAATATAACTGGGTTCTAAAATTTTTAGGTAATGTTTATCCAGGGTGAATCTGATTGCCTCTCAGGGATCAGGAAGGATTTTTTTCCCCCGCTATAGCAAATTGGATCATGCTTTGCTGGGGGTTTTGCCTTCCTCTGGATCAACTGTGGTTGAACTAGATGGACTTGTGTCTTTTTTCAACCTGACTAACTATGTAACTATGTGATTCCTTTCATGGTGGTCGTTGGAGAGGAGTAGAAGGTGATAGCATCTTGTGGGATCAGGGCGTCTGTTTTGAGAGAGTTTTCCAGACTGTTTGTAATCCGCAGGTATTTGTAGAAACCATGGTGTGGGAGGTGGAAACTGGTTTGTAAAGCTTCGTAGGATCTCAGTGAAGAGCTTTCTAGGAGTTGTCTAGTTGACAGGAGGCCTGCTTTTGACCAATCAGTGAGTGAGAGGTCTTTGGTGAAGATTTCCAGTGTATTTAATGGTACATAATTGAGGTAAATTTTTGTCTTGTTGTGGAGGTGGTGTTTGGAGTGTAGCCAGATGTATATGACTGCCTTAATTGTAAGGTAGGGGAGTGTAGGGGGGTATTCTGACCAAAAGAGCGTACAAGAATAGAGTTGAGCGAACCCAAACTGTAAAGTTCGGGTCCGTACTGAACTTTGTAGGTGTCTGCTACCCGGACCCGAACCAGGACATTTGAAAAAAAGCTTGGGTTCGGGTTCAGGTATTTGATCAGGCATGTTGAGTAGCTGCAGGGCAGCCAATCAACAAGCGTTTCACTGGTTTGCCCTTAGAAGCCATCACAGCCATGCCTGCTAATGGCATGGCTGTGATTGGCCAGTGCATCATGTGACCCAGCCTCTTTATAAGCTGGAGTCCCTTAGTGCTGCATGTCACATGCTCTCAGGCTAGTGTAGGGAGAGGATGCTGTTGGAGCTGTGAGGGACAGATTGCAGATATAATAACATCTCATCCTGCATTACAGAACGATCTGATTGTGGACTAGGTAGAGATTACTACTACTACTGCTTTTAGGGACAGATTGCAGATCTAATAACATCTCATCCTGCATTACAGAACAATCTGACTGGACTAGGTAGAGTCCACTGCTTAGAGGGACAGATTATTGTTCTAAAATCACCGCCTACTCCTATAGGGTCAGGTTCCTGCTGTTGCTGTAAGGGACAGATTATTGTTCTAAAATCATTGCCTACTCCTATAGGGTCAGGTTCCTGCTGTTGCTGTAAGGGACAGATTCTTGTTCTAAAATCATCGCCTACTCCTATAGGGTCAGGTTCCTGCTGTTGCTGTAAGGGACAGATTATTGTTCTAAAATCATTTTACTTCCTTTTGCAGCCCTCTAGCACTTTCCAGGACTTTTTTACAGTAATTTTTGTGCCGAAAAGTTCGGGTCCCCATTGACTTCAATGGGGTTCAGGGTAAAGTTCAGGTCAAGTTTGGTACCGAACCCGAACTTTTTCGCGACGTTTGGCCGAACCCACCGACCGAACCCGAACATCCAGGTGTTCGCTCAACTCTTTACAAGAGGTCTTTTGAGTTGATGTCCAATTATGGAATGTTCCATGAGGGACCATTGTTTGTCAGTTGAGAGTGTCCACTAGACTTGTGCATGGCTGAAAAAATAGTTTTTTTTTCGTTTTCCTTTTTTTCGTTTTTTTTTTCGAAAATTCCAAAAATTGGGAAATCCGAAATTTGCGGTAATTTGGCAACTGCGGTAATTGCGGAAATTCGCGGTAATTCGGCAAATGCTGTAATTGCGGAAATTTGGAAATTCGCGGTAATTCGGCAATTGCTGTAATTCGGAAATACGTGGTAATTCGCCAATTGCTGTAATTGCGGTAATTCGTGGTAATTCGTCAATTGTGGTCATTCGGAAATTCGGCAATCGGAACAGCCGAAAATCCAAAATTCGGAAATTCAGAAATCCGAAAATTCGAAAATAGCTAAGAACACTTTAAATAATAACTAACTAATAAATATTAAATTATAGGTATTGGAATTTCCTTAAATGTTTGGTTGTTAGTGAACTTAAATATGAAATGTATCACTAATAGCCATATTTTCAAGAAAATTCCAATACCTATAATTTAATAGTTATTTATTATTATTTTTTCAAATGTTCTTTCTTATTTTCAAATTTCGGAAATAAGGTAGAACATTTGAAATAATAAGTTCTTAATTTATTATTTTAACTTAAAATAAATTATAATAAGCTATTATTATTTCAAATGTTCTTTCTTATTTCCGAATTTCCGAAATTCGGAAATAAGAAATAACATTTGAAATAATAATAAATAACTATTAAATTATAGGTATTGTAATTTCTTTGAAAATATGGCTATTAGTGATAAATTTCATATTTAAGTTCACTAACAGCCAAACTTTCAAGGAAACTCCAATACCTATAATTTAATATTTATTTATTTTTATTTCAAATGTTCTTCCTTATTTCCGACTTTTTCAGTGTGTGACTGTATATATGCATACTTTATGTATGTATGAATGTGTGTGTATATACTGTGTGTACATTGTGTGTATATTGTATGTATATTTTATGTACACAGTGTACATACAGTATGCATATATACAGTCACACACTGCAAAAGTTGGAAATAAGGAAGAACATTTGAAATAATAATAAATACATATTAAAATATAGGTATTGCAATTTCCTTGAAAGTTTGGCTGTTAGTAAACGTAACCGGTTCCCGACCGCGCAATGCCTATTTACGGCGACAGTGTGGACGCATACCGCAAATCGCCGTAAGTAGGCGGCGATTCCCAGACGCGCAGCCTGGAGGGGTGTGCCCGCGGCTCGGGCGGACCCGATCTCTGCCGGCAAGCCGCGATGAGCTGCCAGAGGGAACGAACGGGGAACAGCCGATGTAAACACGGCGGTTCCCCGTTCTGACAGGCGGCATGTCAGAGATCTACTGATCCCTGTCACTGGGATCAGTTAGATCTCTTATGCCCCTGGTAGCCCAGCCCCCTCACAGTTAGAGCATGCCTAGGGAACACAGTTAACCCCTAGATCTCCCCCTGCAGATTAACCCCTTCACAGCCAATGACATTTATACAGTAATCAGTGGATATTTAAATTTCTGATCGCTGTATAAATGTCATTGGTCCCAAAAAGTGTCGAAAACGTCCGACATGTCCACCCCTATACAACAGTCCAGATAAAAATTGCAGATCGCCGCCATTACTAAAAAAAAAATGTAAAACCGCCAGAAATGAATTCTCATGGTTTGTAAATGCAGCAACGTTTGCGCAAACCAATCAATAAACGCAGATTGCAATTTTTTTATCAAAAATATGAGGAAGAATATAAATCAGCCAAAACCGATTAATAAATTTGTTTTTTTTATATTTTTTTTATGTGTATTTTAGCAAAAAGTAAGAAATATTGTTCTTTTTGCAAAATTGTTGCTCTTTTTTAGTTTATAGCGGTGATCAGAAATGACACAGAGGTGATCAAATACCCCCAAAAGAAAGCTCTATTTGTGGGAAAAAAAGGATGCAAATTTTGTTCTGGTACAACGTCGCACAACCACGCAATTGTCAGCTAAAGCGATGCAGTGCTGAATCGCAAAAAGTGCTCTGGTCCTACAGTGGGAAATCCAGCTGGGGTGAGGTGGTTACATATGAAATGTATCACTAATAGTCATATTTTCAAGGAAATTACAATACCTACAATTTTGTAAATTCGGAAATAAAGAAGAACATTTGAAATAATAATAGCTTATTATAATTTATAATACATTAAAATAATAAATTAATAACTTTTAATTATTTCAAATATTCTTCCTTATTTCCGAATTTCCAAAATTATAGGTATTGGAATTTTCTTGAAAATATGGCTATCAGTGATAAATTTCATATTTAAGTTCACTAACAGCCAAACTTTCAAGGAAATTCCAATACCAATAATTTAATAGTTATTGGTTAGTTAATATTTCAAATGTTCTTAGTTATTTTCGGATTTCCGAGTTTCTGAATTTCCGAATTTCGGATTTTCAGCTGTTCCGATTGCCGAATTTCTGAATTACCGCAATTGCCGAATTACCACGAATTTCCGAATTACCGCAATTGGCGAATTACCACGAGTTTCTGAATTACCGCAATTGCCGAATTGCTGCGAATTTATAAATTACCTAATTACCTCAATGGCCGAATTACCACGAATTTCTGAATTACTGCAATTACCACAATTGCCGAATTACCGCGATTCGGAAAAACGAAAATTCTAAAAAATTCGGAAATTGAAAATTCGGAATTCGTCCAAATTGCCGAATGTTACAAAATTCAGTAAAAACGAAATTCGGAACAAAAGGAATTGCACAAGCCTAGTGTCCACCATGAATATATTTGGCCCATGATAGCAGCATGGTAGTAGTGTTTCAGGTTGGGGGTACCCAGGTCTGTAGACCATTTAGATCTGTAGAGGATATTGTTGCTAAAGCATGCTATTTTTTACCCCATATGAAATGGTTTATGGTTGCTTGCAGATGGATAGATCCTGTGTTTGATTTTGTATAGATCTTAGTAAATTTTCGTAGTTTGTAATGAGGGTCGAAGACCTGGGTGTGGTCAATTGTATTCCTGAATAGCGTATACCTGCTAGATGGGTTTGCATCTTTTTAGATATGAAGATAGGTAGCATCTGAGATTTATTTATATTGATTTTATAAAGTGACATTTGCCCAAATTTCTGGAGGGTGTCTGAGACCACAGGTAATGAGGAGTGGGGTTAGACAGGGAGATGATCACATCATGGGCATATAATCTGATTTTATGATCTGTGTTTCCAATGTTAATACCTGTGATGTGAGGGTGGTGTCTAATTGCCTGTGCAAGGGGCTCCATAACTAACGGAAATATTATGGGGGACAGGGGGCACTGCCTTGTCCCATTAGTGATATTGAATGGTTGGGAGAGGGTGCTGGAAGTGAATACTTTTGGGCTTGGATTAAATTAGAGGGCCCTAATAGCAGAGTCGATGAAGCCTGTAAGGCTGAAGGATTGGAGTAAATCCAATGTGCTCGATCGATTGCCTTCTCTGCATCCAAACAGAGGAGCAGAGAAGGCGTGCGATGGGATTCAGCCCACTGGAGAATGTTGAGAATACGTCTAGTGCCATCGGAGGCTTGGCAGCCTTTAAAGCGGTTGTCTACCCGTATAAAAAAAAAAAAAATACCTGTAAGAGAAAGGCATAATGAGATAGTATGCACCGTATACTAGCTCATTATGAAATGCGCCTTGACGTCAGCGGCTGCATTTAGGGCGAATATCTCCTAAACCATGTAAGGTTAGGAGATATTCATTTTACCTACAGGTAAGCCTTATTATAGGCTTACTTGTAAGTAAAAGTCAAAAAATTGGGTAGACAACTGCTTTAGCAAAGCCCATCTGGTTGGCGTGGATTAGTTTAGGGATAATGTTCTCTAGTCTGGAAGCTATGATCTTAGCGTACATTTTAGTATCAGCATTTAATAAAGATATGGGATGATAGTTAGCAGGCTGATCTGGTGTTTTCCCTGGTTTGGGTAAGGTTATGATTAAGGCTTCAAGTGATTCTTTGGTGAATGAGGCCGAGGATTGCTGCAGAGTTATATGATTTTTGTAGGTGGGGAGCCAGTGTGGCACTGAATTTTCTTATAGCATTAATTGCTGAATACATCTGGCCCCAGTGATTTATGTAATGGGAGTGTGGCTATTGCTTTCTGAATTTCCTGGGTAGAGAACTGAGAGGACACCTGGGAGAGGTTTGTAATGGGTACTCTTAGGAGTGAGAGGGATTGTAGAAAGGCTTGGACATGGACCTTGTTTGCAGGCGTTATGGCTTGGGCTGATTCTAGATTATACAGTTCTTGGTAGTATTCAGCAAAGCAGTTGGCAATATGTAGTGGATTGGTTAACCTTTGTTTTTTGGTGTCTAGTAGATAGTCTGTTTCATTTTTGTTATCCTTATGTTTTATTTGTCTGGAAAGAGTGGGGCCTATTTTGTTGCTAGCGACGTAGTAGTTCATTTTGAGTCTTTTAAGATGTAATTCATCCACATATTATAAGTTGTTCTGTTTGGACTTTACGGATATGTAAAGGTGCGTAGGAATGCTTTCTGGTTCATGTTTGGCGCGTATATCGAAACCAAGGTAATTAGTTGATGGTCGAATTCTGCTCCCAGAATTATATATCTGCCGTTAGGGTCAGATTCTACAAATTTTTGTGAAAAGGAAATTGAGCCTTTTAATACTATCATCACATCTTTGTTTTCTTATCCAAAGTGGCAAAGTAGCAGTGAGGGAATTATCGGGGCGCATATCACATCACATTTCTGGGAGAGGGCTTCTCTTCAAATCATAGATCTTTTGTAGGGACTGTTTAGACCCTTCACATTTAGAGAAACGATTTTAGTGACATATTTGTAGTGAGGAGGTGGGGGAAGGTGTGCTAGTAGATGTGGTGTCTCAAGATGATGGGGGGAGGAAGAAGGGGGGTCCCCTTGGTGATGCTATATGATGATCTGGATAGATGCTTCTGCTATGAGATAATACCACAATTATCAAGCAGTACACAACAGTGCTAATCACTAGCAGGCAGTTGTATCTAAAGTTGCTATAACAATATTCAGTAATAGTACGCAACCACTTTTAGTGAAAACAAGAAAAGACGATTTGAAATTGTTCAATGAACAGTAATGTATAACTAACTTAGTAACCTTTGGAGCGTGGGAGTGCAAGGTAGGAGTAACCGTTTTCCTAGGGAGGTAAGTAGTTGCTAATTAGCCAATAGTTGAACCGAGTGCAGCCCTTGGTAGTAGTAATAGTCATTCCTGGATTTAAGGAGTCTTCAAGGCCTGATTGGAGTGGTAGGGGATGTTAGGATGACTCTGATCTTTTTCATTTGGAATTGAAATGTCCCATTGTTGTGGCAGTTTCTTGGCTTCTGTTGAGGAGTGTAGTGTGTATTTTGGCCCCAAGTGGGTGATCTGTAGAGTTGCAGAAAAGATCCAATTATAAATGATCTTTTTTGCACGTAGGGCTGTTGTGATTGGAGAAAATTGCCTGTGATGTGCTAGTGTAGCAGCTGAGAGGTCTGCATATATCGTGATATGGGAGAATAGGTCAGGTAGTTTACCCAATTTGCGAGCAGCCGCCATAGCTCTATCTTTTATGTGGAAGAAGTGAATTCTTGCCAGTATGTCTCTTGGCACATTGTCAGGGATTGAGTTGGATTTAGTTATGTGGTGAGCTCTATCAATGACCAAATCACGCGCATTTTCCATAGGCAGGAGGGTTTTCAGAAGTTGTACTATGTATTGTTGGATCTCAGGAGGGGAAAGTGATTCAGGTATGCCTCTGAATTTTACATTGTTCCTCCTGGATCTGTCCTCCAGGTCTATGGTTTTCAGCCACTGAATATTTGAATCCCTGTCATGGTAGCTATCCACAATGACATTATGTGCAAATACACTCTTTTATTTTGTGCTCATTTGCTTCTATTCTGTCCTCTATATGTTCTATTTGAACATGTAGGTCGGCCACAGATTTGTACAGCTCAAACTGCAGGTATTTTTTGAGAGAAAAAAGCATCTCTTCCATTGGTCTGCTCTGAGGCAGGTCAGTCAGTGGTAGGGAAGGCTGATAGGGAGTCTTGTGTGACTGCATGTGGGACATCTTGTTCTCCAGCCTGAGGTCTGCAGTCTGTGAGTCTTTGCATGCGTGCGCAGTATCTGTTGATGTGGAGGGCGAGGGGGAGAGATCCATGCTGCTGCCGTTGCCATCTTGGGTCTCCTCTCTCCCCGCTCCTGGAAAGAAGTCCGTGAGCTTTCTTGGCTGCCCTGCTTCGGGATTGCAGGGGGCGGATGGTCCCCAAGACATCCTGTGATCCAGGGGTAGAGAAGTGATTGGTGTTTGGGTCTGGAATAGCTGGTGAATGCTGACTCTATGATCTCCCTGACGGAGCTTCTGTTCTAAGCGGCCATCAGCATGAATGGCCAAACCACGCCCCTTAAAAAAAGGAACTTTTTTTTTTAATAATATGAATGTATTTATTACACTTTTGCAAAGGGTTGATTAGGACTGACGATGGTGCTCCAAGTGGATAGGTGATTCTGGGTGCCCCCACTGAAGATTTATCAGATATAGGGATGGGCAAATGGTTTGGCCCGAGC
The DNA here is from genome assembly GCA_018402905.1 of Glandirana rugosa. NCBI lineage: Eukaryota > Metazoa > Chordata > Amphibia > Anura > Ranidae > Glandirana > Glandirana rugosa. Next base: position 669,876 of record BLSH010441241.1, read on the forward strand.
ATGACTTCAGGCCAAACATTGGCTGTTCGCCTGTTTGCCGAACAACCGAATTATCAGGTCGTTCATCCATTTGTTTGGCCCGTCAAATGACCACAATTCACTGCACCGCCACACAGTGCATTGAAAGCCCCGATTGGCTAAAACAGTGAAAGCTTTGCCCAATCAGGACACAGAGCACTGTCAGAGCCATGATTGGACACTGACATGATGCCTATCCAATAATGGCTCATTGCTCTTAGTCCTGCCCCACACTATAAAAGTATTCTTTCAATAGCAGCAATTTTCAGTGTGATTTCGGCATGGAGAGAGAGAGAACAGGGCTCTGTTCAGTGCTACTAGACAGTAAGTGTGCTATATTGTGCTATTGTCATTCTATTGTCAGTGTAGAATATTCATTTGGTGTCAATCTAGTGATAGTGTGAGTGTAGTGACGACCATCATTCATCTTTGCATTAGTGTACAGCTAGAGTAGGGACAGTTCAGATAGTGTCAGTGTAGTGTAGTGATAAGTTATTCATTTTTACATTAATGTATATCTAGAGTAAGGACAGTTCAGATAGTGTGATTGTAGTGTATTGACCAGTGACCACTATTCATCTTTTCATTAGTGTGCATGTAGGGACAGTTCAGATAGTGTCAGTGTAGTGTAGTGACAAGTCATTCATCTATACATTACTGTATATCTAGAGTAAGGACCGATCAGATAGTGTGATTGTAGTGTATTGACCCTTATTCATCTTTACATTAGTGTGCATGTAGGGACAGTTCAGATAGTGTCATTGTAGTGACAGTTTAACATTGTGTTACTGCACTTTTAATGCTATATTGTTCTGTGCGTTACTGCAAGTTTAACGTCATATAGTTCTGTGTGTTACTGCAAGTTTAACACCATATAGTTCTGTGCATTACTGCAAGTTTAATGCCAAATAGTACTGTGCATTACTGCAAGTTTAACGCCATATAGTTCTGTGTGTTACTGTGAGTTTCATGCCATATAGTTCTGATGCGTTACTGCAAGTTTAACGCCATATAGTTCTGTGTGTTATTGCAAGCTTAACCAGTTCCCTACCGAGTCATTGTAAAATGAATTCGGCAGGAACCCTTCCTCGATCTGGGAGGACATCATATGATGTCTTTCCCTTTTCGCCGCTACTGCAGGCCCCTGGGGGCCCGCGGCGATCGCGGATCGATCGTGTCCCTTGGGACACAGCCCCCCTAATCAGGGTAAAGAGCCAATAAAATTAGCTCTTTACCATGTGACCGGCTGTGTCCAATCACAGCCGGTCACTACCGACATCGGCGTGCACGCCGCTCATGCATGCCCCCAGGGGCACGCAGCACGGTGATCGGGGCTGAGGCTTGTCCCTCGGACAAAGCCCAGCTCCGATCAGTGTAAAGAGCCAATAGAATTGGCTCTTTACCACATGACCGGCTGTGTGCGATCACAGGCGGTCACATGATGTAAACAAGCTGCAGTAACAAGCTGTTACCAGGTTCTCCCTGTCACACACTGATCGTGTGCGAGAGGGAGATTGCGGTAACAGCTTGTTACCGCCAGATGTACACAACAATCACACTGATTACCCCCCTAATAAAGAGGACCTGTCACCACCCCATCAAAGTACCTGTCACAGCCCATCAGAGTACCTGTCACCTGTCCATCAAAGTACCCGAGTACCTGTCACTTGCCCATCAAAGTACCCGAGAACCTGTCACCTGTCCATCAAAGTACCCGAGTACCTGTCACCATCCCATCTGAGTACCCGAGTACCTGTCACCAACCCATCTGAGTACCCGAGTACCTGTCACCATCCCATCTGAGTACCCGAGTACCTGTGACCATCCCATCTGAGTACCCGAGTACCTGTCACCAACCCATCTGAGTACCCGAGAACCTGTCACCAGCCCATCTGAGCACCTGTCACCAACTCATTAGAGTACCCGAGTACCTGTCACCAGCCCATCAGAGTACCCGAGTGCCTGTCACCAGCCCATCAGAGTACCTGAGTGCCTGTCACCAGCCCATCTGAGTACCCGAGTACCTGTCACCAACCCATTAAAGTACCCGAGTACCTGTCACCAACCCATCAGAGTACCAGAGTACCTGTCACCAGCCCATGAGAGTACCAGAGTACCTGTCACCAGCCCATCAGAGTACCCGAGTACCTATCACTTGCCCATCAGAGTTTCCGAGTACCTGTCACATGACCATCAGCATACCAGAGTACCTGTCACATGATCATCAGCGTACCAGAGTACCTGTCACCAGCCCATCAGAGTATCCGAGTACCTGTCACCAGCCCATCAGAGTACCCGGGTACCTGTCACCAGCCCATCAGAGTATCAGAATCCCTGTCACCTGGCCATAAGAGAACCTGAGTACCTGTCATCAGCCCACCAAAGTACCCAAGTACCTGTCACCTGCCCATTAGAGTACCCGAGTACCTGTCACCAGACCATCAGCGTACCTGAGTACCTGTCACCTACCATCAGCGTACCCAAGTACCTGTCACCAGCCCATCAGCATACCCGAGTACCTGTCACCTGCCCATCTGAGTACCTGAGTACCTGTCACCAGCCCATCAGAGTACCCAAGTACCTGTCACCAGCCCATCAGAGTACCTGAGTACCTGTCACCAAACCATCTGAGTAACCGAGTACCTATCTGCAGCCCATCAGGGTACCCAAGTACCTTTTACCAGTCCATCAGATTACCCGAGTACCTGTCTACAGCCCATCAAAGTACCCGAGTACCTATCTGCAGCCCATCAGAATACCTGAGTACCTATCTGCAGCCCATCAGAGTACCCGAGTAGACTATCTGCAGCCAATGCCTCATAGAATATACCCTGGGTGTTTGCTTTCCAAAATTGGGTCATTTTGGGGGTAATTCCACTGGAACATTCAAAGGAAAAGCAGCTCCAGGTGAGAAATCAGTATATGGAAGGCTGTGTGCACGTCTGGTCCGTGAGCCAACAGCATACAATACATCAATGAAGGTTTTGACAGCACCACAGGAACTTCCAAACGAATTGTGTTTATTCAGTAAAACATCATACAGGATTCAACAGTCCATAAGAAGTACATCAAGGCAAGATAGATTAACGCGTTTCACGGGAGTTATACCCGCTTAGTCATAATCCTGACCTTATGACTAAGCGGGTATAACTCCCGTGAAACGCGTCAATCTATCTTGCCTTGATGTACTTCTTATGGACTGTTGAATCCTGTATGATGTTTTACTGAATAAACACAATTCGTTTGGAAGTTCCTGTGGTGCTGTCAAAACCTTCATTGATGTATTGGGGGTAATTCCACTGTCCTGGTGCTCCAGGGCCTTCAAAAGTGTGATGGGTATGAATGAAATTGTATATGTAATTTATGCTCCTAGAACACCTGACGGTGCTCCCTGCATGTTCGGCCTCTGTATGTGGCCAGGGTGTGAAAAAGTCTCACACATGTGGTATCGCCATACTCGGGATGAGTAGCAGAATTTATTTTGGGGGGTAATTATTGCTATGTACATGCTATGTGTTAGAAATATCTTATAAATTGACCACTTTGTGTAAAAATAAAAGCGTTTTAATTTTCTTTCCAAGTTTTTCGAAGACTTGTGGAAAAAAATGAGCAATTCCAAAGACTCATAATACCTCATAGAATATACATTGGGATGTTTGCTTTCCAAAATGGGGTCATTTTGAGGGTAATTCCATTGTCCTGGTGCTCCAGGGCCTTCAAAAGTGTAATAGGTCATTAGGAAATTAGATGTGAAATTTCTGCTCCTAGAATGCCTGACGGTGCTCCCTGTATGTTGGACCCCTCTATGTGGCCAGGGTGTGAAAAAGTCTCACACATGTGGTATCACCATACTCAGGATGAGTAGTAGAATATATTTTGTGGGGTTATTTTTGCTATATACATGCTATATGTTCGAAATATCATATAAATTGACCACTTTGTGAAAAAAAAAGTTTTTAATTTTCTTTCCACGTTTTCCGAAGACTTGTGGAAAAAAATGAACCGTACAAAAGACTCATAATCCCTCATAGAATATATATTGGAATGTTTGCTTTCCAAAACGGGGTAATTTTTGAGGGTAATTATATTGTCCTGGCTCTGCAGGGCCTTCAAAAGTGTAATAGGTGGTTATAAAATCATATGTGTAATTTATGCTTCTAGAACGCCTGACAGTGCTCCCTGCATGTTGGACCTCTCTATGTGGCCAGGCTGTGTAAAAGTCTCACACATGTGGTATCACCATACTTGGGATGAGTAGTAGAATGTATTTTGGGGTGTAATTGGAAGTATGCATATGCTGTGTGTGAGAAATAACTTGTTGTTATGACAATTATGTGCAAACAAAAAAAAATAATAATTTCTTAATTTCCCCAAGAATTGTGGGAAAAAGTACAACTTCAAAAAACTTTCCATGCCTCATAATAAATACCTTGGAATGTCTAATTTTCAAAAAGGGGTAATTTGGGGGGTATTTGTACTTTCCTGACATTTCAGGGCCCCAAGAAATGAGATAGGCCATCAGTAAATCAGGTGTGATCAATTTTCAGTGATTGGCACCATAGCTTGTAGACTCTATAACGTTCACACAGACCAAATAATATACACTTATTTGGGTTATTTTTACTAAAGATAGGTAGAAGTATAGGTTTTGGCCTAAATTTATGAACAAAAATGACTTATTTGCAAAATTTTATCATAGAAACTAAAAAAAAGTGTTTTTTTTTTCAAAATTTTCGCACTTTTTTCACTTATGTCGCAAAAAATAAAAAACCCAGAGGTTATTAAATACCACCAAAAGAAAGCTCTATTTGTGTGAAAAAAATGATACAAATTTTGTTTGGGTATAGTGTAGCATGAGAGAGTAATTGTCATTCAAGGTGTGAGAGCGCTGAAAGCTGAAAATTGGTCTGGGCAGGAAGGGGGGTATAAACGTCCTGTATTGAAGTGGTTAAGGCCATATAGTTCTGTGCGTTACTGCAAGTTTAACTGCATTTATTTCATTGCATTACTACAAGTTTAACGCCATTAAGTTCTGTGCATATAGTTCTGTGCGTTACTGCAAGTTTACATCATATAGTTCTGTGCGTTACTGCGAGTTTAACGCCATATAGTTCTGTGCATTACTGCAAGTTTAACGCTATATGGTTCTGTGTGTTCCTGCATCTATAATGCTATATATTTCATTGCGTTACTGCAAGCTTAATGCCATATAGTTCTCTGTGTTATTGCAAGCTTAACGCCATATAGTTCTGTGTGTTACTGCAAGCTTAACGCCATATAGTTCTGTGCGTTACTGCAAGTTTAACGACATATATTTCATTGCGTTACTGCAAGTTTAACGCCATATATTTCTGTGCGTTACTGAAAGTTTAACGCTATATATTTCATTGCGATACAGCAAGTTTAATGCCATATATTTCATTGCGTTACTGCAAGTTTAACGTCATTTAGATCTGTGTGTTACTGCTAGTTTAACGCTATATAGTTGTGTGCATTACTGCAAGTTTACCCCGTATATTTCATTGCATTAGTACACGTTTAACATACTATATTTCTGTGCGTTACTGCGCGTTTGACGCAGTATATTACAGTATATTAAGCTGGATTCACACCTATGCATTTTGAGTGCTTTTAACATTTTGCAGATTTGCATTACAGAATGTGTTCCATAGGAAACCATGTTAAATGGACTTAATTGCAAATCTGCAAAATGCAAAAAGCACTAAAAATGCATAGGTGTGAATCCAACCTGATAGTGTATACGTGGAGTGTGTCTGTGTAGTGAGTACTCAAATGAAAGTGCACCAAACACCACTTTCCATTGATTAAAGTGCATCCACGTACACATTTCCACATCCTTATTACATTTTGTTAATAAGCACCACCCCCTCACTCCCAATAATGTCTGGGAGGACAACAAGGAGAGGCAAATGTTCCCATGGCACTGAAAGGGGGCCAGCAGCATATGTATCCACAGGCAAAGGTGGACATGGTCAGTCCTCAGGCAGGGCATCAATTCCTCTGTTTAGTGATGTTGCCCTGCTATCCAGCCACAGCATGCAGAGGAGGTGGTGGACTGGCTTACTAAACCATCCTCACCCTCCTCATCCTTCATCACACAAGTAGAGACTAGTGCGCAGTCCCCTGCAGCTGCCAGAGTGGATAAACTTGCCTCCTTGTCCACATCTATTTCTGCCATAGCCCCAGCATCAGCCATGAAGGAGTCAGCTGAGTTATTTGAAGACAGCGTCAACCACTTGCCCCTTGAAGATGCACAGCCATTACTCGATTCAGATGTTTGTTCTGAGGTTGAGGATGACAGGAACTTGAGCCCACAGAGAGGGGAGAACACTGGTACACAAATTGGCATTCATGTACACCCAGGCGCAGTGTATTGCCAAGTTGTCTCCAGTGGTAATGAGGATGGAGGAGATGATGAGGTCACTGATGTGACTTGGGTGCCAGATAGAGCAAAGGAGGAAAGTGAGGGTGAGGCACAACCCCAACGAAGCAGCCATCATGAAAGAGTAGAGATCAGCCACCCTATTCCATCAGATTGTGGAGCTGTCATCTCCCGACCCACTTCCCACAGCTCAGCTGTCTGGGCTTTTTTAGTACATGTGCAGCTGATCGCACTGTTGCTATTTTCAAACTCTCTGTCAAGCACATCAAACGTGTCAAAAACACAAGCCATTTAGGTGGCCTGGCGTCGACACGAGCGGACGCACATCTGAGGAGCTCGAGAGCGGCCCGACGGAATCCACGGGCATCCTGCCGCTGGAGAAAAGGGTGAGCCAAATAAACACCCCACCGTTACTCCCCACATCTTGAGCCGCATTTTAAGCCCCAAATTGGGCGGATAGGCGAACGGACCCCGCGCGGCCGAAAATCGAGGCTGCGGCTTTGCGGCCTACTAACGCCGGAGCTGACAGCACGGCCCTCGGACACACAAATTGCCACCCACACACCTGATTCCACACTGATCGCAGTGTGGCTGGAGGCATGATGCCCTAGAACGTTTCCCTGAGCTCCCGGCCCAGCCTCTTGATAGTGGCTCATCGTCGGCAACAAAATCGCACCAGTCATCAGGGGATGGTCAGGAGAAGCAGCAGCGTAGGTCCCCGTACCACCGGAGAGCAGCCAGTGGGGGAAATTGACCGCTTCTTTCAAAGACACGGCCCGGACCCCAAGCGCACTACAACACCCAAGATAGCGACCGTTCATGCTGCGGCCTCACAACAGACCTCCCAGGTACGCACCAGACAGCACCCTCGCTCCTCACCGGACTCTGAAAATGGATCCACACGATCCAGAAGCCCCTCACCTGTCCCCCATAGCCCTAAGACCACCTGGGACATGGAGGCCTATATAAAAGCATTACCTACTAAAAATGACATAGTGGCCTATATCACCAGGTTAGAGGAGTCGCACAGACAAGAAATTGCAGAGCTGAGGAGGGACCTGGGACACAGAATGGAGGACATAGAAAGTACAGTAGAAACTACTATATCTAAGTTAAGCGAGCATGACACAATTCTGCAAGAACATAACATTCAAATCCAACAGTTATTTTATGGTCTGGATGACCAGGAGAACAGAAGTCGCCGAAATAATATATGCATCAGGGGCCTGCCAGAAACAGTTGAGACGAAAGACTTAGCAATGGCGGCCACAGCTATATTTAATCAGTTATTGGAGACACCTAAGGAGGACGTTATAGAGATCGACCGCATTCATAGATCCCTGGGCCCCCGTAATCCTAACCCAGCGTATACAAGGGATGTGATTTGTAGGATTCACTTTTTCAATGTCAAAAATGAGATTATGCAAGCTGCACGACTACAAGACACAATTATGTTTAATGATACCCCGGTGATGCTGTTGACTGACCTGTCTAAACAGACATTATCCATGAGGAGAGCACTGAGACCGGTTACGGACGCTCTGCAAGCAAAGAAAATTAAATACAAATGGGGGTTCCCATTCCAGCTGTCTGCCTCCCACAATGGCAAATCGGCGGTTTTTCGCACCCTTGGAGACCTAGCGAACTTTCTGGGGACTTTTGAACTCCCCAAATCAACATCCCGGATTGGCCCCTCCGTCCGGCTGCACCTGGTCTCCCTGTCTCTTCCGGCTGGAAGACCCACACGAAGAACAAGCGTTCCAGATCTACTGCTTCCAAATCTTCGGTGGGCTGAAAATTGGCTCTCACCCATCGGCTGATGGGTCTGACACCCACGCTTGATACACCTGACCCCTGGTGTCTTGAACTTTTCTGGACCCACATCCTAGCGGTCTGATCCCGCTTATGTTGGATCCCATAGGTCCGACGGACTTAGACTGTTGCACCCACCGTTATGCTCGCTTTGCAGAGTGGCCAGTTCTTGTCTTTTCAATATGGCTGCAGAGTCAGTTAGACTTATTTACAACATACAGTTTTTTTTTTTTTTTTCTATTTTACTATTTTCTATTTTACTTGTTTTCTTCTTCTGGTTCCCAGTTTAAATTACTTGTTGCCGAATTAATTGTAATATTAGACGCTGCGGACTTTGGGGGGGGACCCCTCGATCCATCCACTATGATACCTAGTTAATACCTCATTCCCCTTCCCCCGGCGGACGACCATAGGGTGAAGGGGACCTTCCCCCCCTTTTTCCTAAGCGGCCCGTTCATTATTAAATTGTTGCTGGAGGCCGAGGCGGGATGCCCGGCATATAATAGGCCACGCACCCCACGTTAGGGTTTACAGAGCCTTAAGTGACTCTGTGGATTACACCACTTAGTATAGATTTCCCCCCCTCAACGGTGGCCGATGGCATTACCACCCACGGCCACTGGGGGACACTATCCCTCCATCTATTTGAATGTTCTGCATTTTATCAACCTGATGTGGATGGATGGAGGGCCCCCAAATGTACCATTACTTTCTATCTGTTACACAAGTTGTGACCCCTCTAGAGGGGCACTCAGTTTGGTTAACTGGCCACTTTCTGCTTTCTTACTCTTTCCTTTTCCTTTTCTTACCTTTCTAAATCTACTGATTCCCTGTTTTACCTGGTTTAAAACCACCTTTATACCTGACACGGTGAGCTATGTTGCGTTTTCTGCCTGCGGTTCCTCCATGTCTAACTCATGGCTTCCACCTTAACACTGAAAGTTTCCTCCTTGAATTGTAGAGGGTTTAATACACCAGAAAAAAGGAGGCAAATTCTATACCACTTCCACAGGTCTGGTACGCAGATACTGCTGCTGCAGGAGACACACTTTAGATCAGATGCAATCCCACATCTTTGTGATAAACATTACAAAACGTGGTTCCACAGTACTAACCCGCTAGCAAGGTCAAAGGGCGTCTCTATAGCCTTTCCCAGCTCCTTCACTCCAGAGGTCCTGGAAACCCTTGCAGATCCCTCGGGCCGATATCTATCTATTTATAAAACTCAAATATCAAAATAATATATTTACAATTGCTAACATATATCTTCCCAACCAGGAACAACACCGAGCCCTTTCCTACATGACAGCACACCTGGCATCCTTTGGCAACCACAACGTGATCTTGGGAGGCGACCTGAATGTGCCACTCATTCCCAGGATGGATACGTCCACGGGTAAGTCCCATATCACACCTTCCACTCTCACCAGAATACGATCCCTTTTGGAAGACATAGCATTGGTAGATTCCTGGAGAATTCTGCACCCTTCTGATAGGGATTTCACGTACTTCTCCCCTGCACATGGATCATATAGTCGAATTGACTATGTACTCATCTCTAGATCCTTGCTGGACTTCAACCCAGCCTGCTCCATTGGCCTGAAATTATGGTCTGATCATGCCCCCGTGCACTTGACTTTGGGCAGATTCCCTAATCCAACCCATAGAGTGACATGGCGCCTTAATGACAACCTACTTGCAGATGTAGCTTGTACCTCTGAGATTTCTAAGGCCATACAGGAGTTCACGTTGACCCACGCTAATGACACCACCTCTGACATGACTAAATGGGAGACACTGAAATGTGTCTTACGAGGGATTTTCATTAAACACGGCTCAAGACTGAAAAAGGAAGACACTAAACGACTTTTTGCCCTCATTACTTCATTAGAAGCCACACACAAACGCACCCTAGACCCAGAGGTCTTGATAGACCTATTGAACGCCCGTCGTGATCTTCTACGCATTATCGCGGAACGATCCACAGCTGCCAGAGACAAAGCCAGACACCTACATTATAGTCAGGCCAATAAATGCGGGAAACACTTAGCGCAAACAATTCATCCTCGGCAACACAGGCATAACATTACCCACATTCGTTCATCGGATAACACTGTTCTCAATAGAAATTCTGAGATAGTGGCGGAATTTACTCTGCTCTCTACAATCTACCCACCGCTACACAGACACCGACAAATACACACACAGCCCCTCAATCCATGACAGATTATATCCGTGAAACAGCCCTACCCACGATTTCAGACACAGCTAAGGAGGAATTGGAGGTACCAATCTCCACCTCAAATTTCCTAAGCGCAATTAAAAACCTCAAAAATGGTAAAAGCCCGGGCCCGGACGATTACTCACCTAAATTTTACAAAATATTTGGCCACCTGCTAGCCCCAATAATGGCCCGAGCTTTTGAGGAGATAGATGAAGATCATCCGTTGTCGGCCCAGATGCTTCAAGCGCAAATTGTAGTGATCCCCAAACCTGGTAAGGACCCTTCCACCTGCACCAGTTATAGGCCCATCTCGCTGTTGAATATTGACTTGAAGTTATTCTCAAAGATTATAGCGAACCGTCTTGCTCCACTGTTGCCGAGCCTAATTCCCCCCGATCAGGTGGGTTTTGTCCCCGATAGAGAGGCCAGGGACAATACGACCAAGACGCTTCATCTGATCTCCTATGCACAAAAACACCATATCCCCGCCTGCCTGATCGCGTGTGATGTGGAAAAGGCCTTTGATAGGGTCAGTTGGCCCTTTTTACAGATGTACTTACAGCAGATTGATCTGGGTCCAAAGATCTTAACTAAAATAATGTTGTTGTATAGCACACCCTCAGCATCCGTTTTAGCTAACGGCACTCAATCAAACTCTTTTAGAATCTACAACGGGACGAGACAAGGTTGCCCCTTGTCCCCATTGCTCTTCGCTATAACAATTGAGCAGGCAATCCGTAATAACGATATCATACACGGTATCTCTACCCCCTCCACTCATTCTAAATTGTCCTTATATGCAGACGACTTACTGCTATATATAACACAACCCCAGATTAGCATTCCCTCTTTTCTCCAAGAAATAGACCGGTTCGGATCCCATAGCAACTTTAAACTAAACCTCTCAAAAACCGAAATCATGAACGTTTCCTTACCCCACCATACCCACACCATGATTCGCAATAAATTCCCATTTCATTGGCAAACCAGATCCATCAAATACCTGGGGACTGAGATATCCCGGAATCTCCTCGACATATATCCCCTTAACTTCAGCCCACTCCTTACCAAGATTAGACGATCCCTAGAATCGTGGCATCACCTTAAATTATCCTGGTTTGGTAGAATGAGCATATTAAAGATGGATGTTCTTCCCAAATTTTTATACCTGTTTCAAACTCTCCCGATTTCTCTCCCCACTCCATTTTTTAGAACGATTAAATCCCTTGCAATTAAATTTCTATGGCATCACCATCCGTCTAGATTGAAACACAAATTGCTTTGTTCTCCTAAAAACAAAGGGGGAGTTGGCTTGCCGGATTTTGAAATATACCACACCTCAGCAATACTGTCCAGACTCTTTGAGTGATTCCCACGACCGTATTCTAAACCATCCATACAGATAGAACAAGAAATGTCACCCGTAGATTTGCGGGCCCTGTTGTGGGGTTATCAATCTAAGTTTCAGACTATGATCACACCGTCTCCTTTGACTCTGGCAGCTCTTTCCCTCTGGTACCGACGACTGACTTCTTTCGCCCTTTCCTCAGACCCCAGCCCACTCACACCACTTTTTGACAACCCAGCACTGCCGGACAGCTCCCTGCTGGGGAAATATCATACTTATGACAGAGCTACATGGCCTACGTCGAGGGTCTTCGTGAACTCCTCGACAGGGTGTTTCCATAAACAAACTGAATCTTCCAACACAAAAACCAATTGGCTCACTGCACTCTCCATGACTAAATACTGTAAATCTTTACATTTATCGGGTCATACACATAGAAATCTCACGAGCTACGAAGAGCTATGTGATCTCCCACAAACACCTCGACATACCCTCTCCATGATATATAAAGAGATTCTATCCCACACTCATAATACACTCCCCATATATACCCAGCAATGGTCTAGGGACTTAGGGACAGAGATATCGCCAGAGGAATGGCAGAAATCTTTTCTTTTCACTCATAGCTCGACCATCTCCAGCTTCACTCAAGAAAAGAATTATAAACTGTTATCTCGGTGGTATAGAGACCCAGTTGCAATTAATAGGATCTTCCCTACCGCTTCAGACACTTGCTGGCGCTGTCATGGAGGAACAGGCACATACTTTCACATCTGGTGGAGCTGTGACCGTATCAGCTCCTTCTGGAGAACCATATTAAGTCTACAACAAAGTTTATGATGCTTCTGTAACACACTCTCCTAAAATAGCTTTACTATCAATGCTTTCGGGTTCAGTTAAACACCAGAAATTAACTCTCCTCAGGGTCTTTCTGTCCGGGGCTCGTCATATCATCACAAAATACTGGAAATCCAACATAACGCCCCCACTCTGTCAATGGGTGGAACTCATTAAGAACACCATGATCATGGAGGAACTGCAGGCAAAAGCAATAGACAAATGGGATAAGTTTACTAAAACGTGGTCCATCTGGCTCCATTACTCTACATCGGATAGACTTAAAAGTAGAATCTCGTCATGAAACCCACTCACAAACCTCCCATTAGGCGGAGGCCCCGCGTTATTTGACCATACGCTTACACATCTCTCAGAAGCTGCTATATTGTATGCAATATAGGTGTATTACATAGCCTTCAACGTAACTTCACCGTAACTTCTCTTTTCTTTGGTTTCTTTACCTTTTCCCTAATTTTTCCTTTCTACCCTCCCTCTCCTCTTAATTTTCTTATACTTTTTCTTTCTTCTGCTCTACCCCTTTTTCCCCTCCCCCTTTTTTTTCTTTCTTTTTCTTGTTTCCTTTTCATCGGGTACTAACTGTTCAATTGCTTAAAGACTAAGGATTATGCCAGCTCGGGACAGACAGGAGATGTGGGTCGCTTCCCTGTACTGGTATTTTTCCTCTCTCTCTTTCTCTGAAAATGTAAATTTTTTTCTTTTTTTTTACCGTACCCCCTATATGTTATAACTTGATATACAATGTTAACAAGATAACAGTGAAACTAATAAAAAACATATTCAACACTAAAAACACCAGCCATTTAGGTACCATGTGCTTGATAGGGCATTTAACCTCCCACCACTCAACCAAAAGCACCTAAAAGCCACAAAAAAGGGGCACAAATCTGTCCTTCCTCCTCCTTACTAACCTCAGTCTGCCCCTGCTATACCTCCTGACCTCTCAGCAGCCTCCACTGACAGGGATGATGGTATAGCGCAGGGTGTCGCAGGTCCTAGCAGCATGCCTGCCAGCAGCACACCACCATCTGTAGACTATAGCCAACAAATTTCTCTGCCCCATCTGCTGCAGTGGAAAAAAGTAAAGTCCCTGCCACCCACATGCCCAGAGTCTAAATGCAAGCTTGTCAAAGCTGCTGGCTCTCCAACTTCTGCCTTTCCACCTGGTGGATTCTTCCCCCTTCCGTGAATTTGCAGAATGTGGTGTACCACAATGGCAGGTTCCCAGTTGCTACTTCTTTTCAAGTAAGGCCATTCCATCTCTCTACCATCACATGGAAGGCAATGTTGTGGTATTGTTTGGCAAGGCAGTCAGCCGCAAAGTCCACTTTACTGCTGATACGTGGTCCAGCAAGAATGGGCAGGGACGATATATTTAATTCACAGCACACTGGGTAATGCTGCTTGCAACTTGGTAGGATGCAGGACACGACTCAGTGCTGCAGCTTGTTGTGCCCCCACATCTCCATACAGCTGGTGATGATGCAAGATTTGTCAGCTCTACCCCCTTCCTCCTCTTCCTCCATGCACTCCTCTGCTGAATTGTCCTATGAACCTCAACAGAGATGGAGAGCTTTCCAGTCGACGATGCACTGGCTGACTGGGTCATGAGAATAGACCACTGGCCAGAACTTGCCCAGTATGCTACTGAGCTGCTGGGCTGCCCTGCATACAGTGTGCTTTCTGAACGGCATTCAGTGCTGCTGGAGGTTTTGTGACTGATCATAGAACGCGTCTGTCCACAGATTCCGTGGACCATCTGACTTTTATCAAAATGGATCAGTCCTGGATTACCAGCAGCTATGAAGCCCCATGTCACCAATTGCGTGTTTTTGGGATGTGAAATCTCTGCAGGACTTCTAGACTGCCTAGCATTGTGGGTGTTGCTTTCATGTGGAAGAATGTTTTTGGTGTAGGCTTCAGGGGCACAATTAACACCCAAAGACCAATTTTTCTACACCTGTTTGACAGGTGCATATTATTGTAAATTTTTTTACAGCAACTTCAATCCTTGCTTTCATCAAAAGTACCTCCTATAGGGTTACGGTGTGAGAGCGCCACTGAGACTCAAAGCCCAATTCTTCCGCACCACTACTTCTATCCAAAGTCTGTGGAAGAGACACCAGAATATATCCAAAAAATCTCTCATTTTGTTCCCAGTGCACTACATTGTGGCCTCATCATACAGACTGGCTCCCCAAGCCGTTGCTTACAAACTAAAGGAAGCTTGCAGGGAAAATGTCATTTTTTTGGCTTTATAAATGCAGTTATTGCTGCAGCAGATTCTATACACAGTACAGATGTGCCACTTTACGGGTAAGCTAAGGGAACCCCCCCAGGCACTATATTGAAAGGAATTTTTCATGTTTAGGTTTTCACTTTAAGCATCAATAGATCACTGCTCATTTAAAAATGATGTTTTTTACAAACTTTTTTTCATTGATACATGTCCCCCAGGGCAGTACCCAAACCCCTATAACCAATGTATGCCCAATTACTTGCATACAAGCCTTCAAAATGGGCACTTTTGATTCTTCACGTTTGGGTCCCATAGACTTCAATGGGGTTCGTTATTCGGTTACAAACTTTCCCGATGTTTGAAAGTTCTGGTGCGAACCAAACAGGGGGTCGTTTGGCCCATCCCTAATCAGATACACAATCCACACTTTAAAAAGGCTAGAGATAAATAGATAGTTTGATAGATAGATAGATAGATAGATAGATAGATAGATAGCACACACACACACACTGTGCACAGCTGTAATTGACTATATCTTAGATGGCCCTGTGGCATATAGCTCAACATGGCTGAATCATTGTTTAATGGTTTCAGGACATAACACTCAGTACCTGACAAATGAGACGTTGTGGTCCTTCCATATTATATATGGGCTTTACTGGCTGAAGAACTACTGGTCATCCTACCTACCTGACATCTTGGATCATGATGAATTGTGCCCAACTCCATCCTCAGATTGTTTTTTAACATTTAATTTAGTTTCTTCCTGTGCTTGGATGAACATGGCTGTGTTATGGATTTCTGCTCTAATGTACACCAGCAGGTTGGAAGAACAAGCCTCAGCAAGCTGTGAAAATTACAGAGACCCGATCAATACTCAAGGGCATGACCTCTGACTTGGATTTTTACTCTGGCCTCAGGATCTCCCCTTAAAAGCCCCAGACTCATTTTAATGAGAATCATGTTTGTATTGTGAAGAGGGAGAGTCATTAAAACCATTTTATAACCAAATAAAATAACGTCACTTGGTTTGGTGGGGAAACAGGACAATTTCAGAGAATTATTTATTTTGTTATAATTACATTTAAAACCATGTAGGTATTTTTTAATTTACCCAGATCTTTCTTTTAAACTCTCTTTTATAATATAAAATGTTAAAGTCTAAACCAGTGGATTATGTGATCATATTATAAGTATAAAATATAATAGTAGAAAATTGCAAATTAAAATAGTTGCTATATAGTATGATTTGCCATTGTAGGTTGGTCTTTGGACATTAAAGTGAAAAAATACAATGCCACATTTTGAGTGATAATTTTGTCAGAAAATAAAATGTCAAAAACAATGTTAAAAAATAAGTCCTTAGAGAGGAATTCAAGACAGCATGTAATGTCAACATAATATCATGGAAGGCAGAGTTTGATGTCAAGATAATGGTGAAATTATGTCAAGGTACAAATCCATTGAGACAATGATCTGATGTTCATGTAGAAGACGAGGCCAAGAACATTTTAGAAAATCCATGGAGGTGACATTGTGATGTCAACAAAATAGTTTAATAGCACGATATAATGATGATCTTATGTAAGAGAATGTACTGCATATAGGTGTTCTGCTTTTGACTTATAGACATCTGTTAATTAAAAAGATAAACATTGGGGGGGGGGGGGTGTTGAAACAGAGCTGAGAAAATGTCAGTAAATAAAATAGAAATGTAAATATCAAATAACTATAACATAAAGTATAGTATAATCACGTTATTAAGAAGGCTCCCCTTTTTGATTGGTGCACATGTGAGTTTCTCAGTACATCATCTCGGTCAGGGCATACCTGTACTTTTGGAGAAATCTGGGATTTGTCAGGTTTTAAACAGTGGGCTTTGGCTATTATATCCATCACCCATAACTGGTTAGGAACTTTAAGAGAAGTGGAGGTGGCCTGGCTCCCGGTCATGATATCTTTATACAACGTACTATGAGAGCTCCCATGCAAGAAATCTTTGCAATTTGAGGACTAATTCACCAATTTATGGTTAATTAAGTGTATTGCATCTTTCTACACCCCAATCAGGTATGAACATCACTGTTGCTGATTTCTCAAGTACATATTCACCTCCT
>BLSH010441241.1:698244-740605 GCA_018402905.1 Glandirana rugosa
TTTTAAGTCTAAAAACCGATAAGGTTAACGACTTAAAGGTTTAATGGCGTTAATGGTGTTAACGGCTTAATGACGCTTAATGTCGTTAACGGCTTAATGTCGCTTAAACGCTTAAGGACTTAAAGGTTTTTGTAAAATTTTTTACTTACCTTGTTTTTCCTTTTGTTTAATTAAAAAGTTGGTACGTGTTCAGATAAAGTATTATAAGATTAAAATAACCACAAGATGATATAAATGTCTTAATGAATAGAACGGATGATACACGGAACATCACAACTCGCTTGGGCCTGACATTGCAAGCCCAGGCATGGCTTGAAAACCCACAGGCACCGTGCCTGGGGACCGAACCCGAACGATTTTTGAAATGTCCGGGTCCGGGTCCGTGCCACGGACACCCAAAAGTTCGGTACGGACCCGAACGTTACAGTCCGGGTTCGCTCAACACTACAAGGCACATAGTAGGCAAGATAAGTAATTCTGTAAATATAGTAGAACACCAATAAAATTAGAATATTATGAAATAGACTTGTGCATGGTTGAAAAATTAATTTGTTTTCCTTTTTGTTCCATTCATTTTTTAAAATGTTTTTGGAAATTCAGGAATTCGCAAATTCGCTGTAATTCGGCAATTGCTGTAATTCGCAGTAATTCGGCAATTGTGGTAATTGCGGTAATTTGGAAATTCAGCAATTGGAATAGCCAAAAATCTGAATTTTGATAATTCGGAAATTTGGAAATCCAAAATTTTAAAATAACAAAGATCATTTGAAATAATAACTAACTAATAAATAACTATTAAATTATAGGTATTGGAATTTCCTTGAAAATATGTCTGTTAGTGATAAATTTCATATTTAAGTTCACTAACAACCAAATTTTCAAGGAAATTCCAATACCTATAATTTAATAGTTATTTATTATCATTTCAAATGTTCTTTCTTATTTTCGAATTTCCAAATTTCGGAAATTCGGAAATAAGGAAGAAGATTTTAAATAATAACTAGCTAATAAATTATTAGTTAGTTATTATTTCAAATGTTCTTTCTTATTTCTGAATTTCCGAATTTTGGAAATTCAGAAATAAGAAAGGACATTTGAAATAGTAATAAATAACTATTAAATTATAGGTATTGGAATTTCCTTGATAATTTGGCTTTTAGTGAACTTAAATATGAAATTTGTGAGTGAGTCATATTTTCAAGGAAATTCCAATACCTATAATTTAATAGTTATTTATTAGTTAGAATTAGAATTAGAATTAGAATTTCGGATTCTCGGCTGCTCCGATTGTTGAATTTCCGAATTACCGCAATTGCCGAATTACCACGGATTTCCAAATTACTGCAATTGCCGAATTTGCGTTTTCGGATTGCCAAATTTTTGAATCAGAAAAATGAAAATTCGGAGATTTGAAATTCGGTATTCAAATTCGTCCGAATTTCCCAATTTTACAAAATTCGGTAAAAACGAAATTCGGAATGAAATGAATTGCACATGCCTACTATGAAAGCATACAATTAGGAGACTCTACCAATAATAAGAAATCAGATACTTTCTATCACTGAAGTTGCCCTACAAATGATAATATTTTAGAGAGAATCTAATAAGTCAACAGGCAACACCTCCAGTTTCCCTTCATATAGCACAATTATAGATCAGTTTCTTTTGTATAATTGTCTTTATTGGTTTTAGTCAGTTACAGACAACATAGGAGACATGAAAGAAAATCATAAGGGGGGGATGGGGGGTACACCATCGTATAGTATACAGGGGGGTGGGAGGTGATGGGTAGGTAAGAGCGAGACAGAATATCAAGTACTTCTCAGATAATCATCAAGTAATCAAACATATAGCTAACCGATATTTAAGAGGTTGTATCTAGATACCAGATAATTAGATAGTAGGATAACAAGAGGTATGCTCAGTCGTCAGTACCAGGACGGATTCTATGGGAGCTTTAATTTAGGGGATGGGAAGTGGTCCAGGGTAACCAGAGGGTATTGAAACGTTCCAGTTGTAGTGTGTTTACTGCCAGCATTCGTTCGAAGGTGTAGTTTTGATTAGTTAGGTGGATAACTTGAGTTATGGAGGGGGTTGTTGGTGACTTCCATAATCTAAGGATTAGGGTTCTAGCTGCCATCAGGATATGAATGGTAGAAGGCCTGTGGGGGGGAGGTATTTTCTCAATGTTAAGGTTTAGGATAGCTAGGCCTTTGTTTGGTGGAGTGGTCTGCGCTGTAATTTTAGAGATGAGAGAAAATGTTTGTTCCCAGAAGTGGGTGAGAATAGGGCAGTCCCATAGGATGTGCAAGAGGTTGCCTGCTTTCCCGCAGTTGCGCCAGCACAATGGGGACTTGTCTGGGGCAAAGGAGGCTATTCTAGCCGGTGTGTAATACCAGCGAAGCAAAATTTTTAGCATGAGCTCCCAGTGGGCAGTACAGTGGGAGAACTTATGGGTGGATAGGATGGCTGTTTGCCATTCACGGTGGGTGTATGTCTCACCTAGGTCTTCTTCCCACCGAAGTATGTGAGCATCTTTGCTAAAGGTGCGTTTGTTCTGCTGCATATTGTAAAATAGGGCTATACCGCTGGGGCGATGGTTGGGGGAGTTGAGGAATTCCCATGCTTTCTGGGGGATTCGGATGATGGGCGGAGGGTGTTTTGTTAGGAGGTGCTTGATACGTATGTAGCTATAGTGGGTGTTAGGGTGAAGATTAAATTCTTGTTGGAGAGAGTCCCACGACTTGATAGATATTCCCTTGTAGAATTGCTGAATCTTATCTAAGCCTTGAGTTGTGAAAGGTGTTGTATCCAGGGATGGGACCATGGATGTAAGGAGTTTTGTGTTAAGTGGGGGAGAGTGTATTTGAATGGAGTCTTGATTGGTTTTCAGGAGGTATCTCCACGCTTTAACGGAATCTGCTAAGGTGTGTGGTAGTTGTGATGTGTTCCAGGGTATCCAAGAATCTCTTATTAGGAGGGAGACTAGGTCATGTGTGGGAGAAAGGGTTCTTTCAATATCAACCCATAGTGGGGGGTCAGCCGTCCCAAATCAATTTTTGAGTTGGGTTAACTTGGTAGCCCAGTAATAGTCCTTTATGTGTATGTTTCCCAAACCTCCAGCTGATTTGTGTTTAACAAGGGTTTTTAGTGGGCATCTGGGTTTTTTCTTGTTCCATATGAAGGAGGAGAGTAGCGAAGATAGTTTATTTAAGTATAGCTGTGGAATAGATACTGGGAGAGCCCTGAAGACATAGAGGATTTGAGGGAGAATTACCATTTTCAGGGCAGCAGATCTACCGGTCCAGGAGAGGTCACAGTGTAGTAGGTGTTGAAGCTGTGGCTTTAGTTTCTCCATTAACAAATTTAGGTTAGTGGCAATCAAGGAGGGAAACCTAGGGGTGATGACAATTCCTAGTTATGGTATGTGCGAGTTGGTCCACTTGTAAGGGAGTAGACTTTCTAGTTTGGATCTCATGTAGGGAGGTAAGTTTAAGTCTAATATTTGTGACTTGGCAAAGTTGACTCTGTAATATGAGGCTTGCGAGAAATCTAGAAGGATTTGGTGGGTTCGTGGGAGAGACGAGGGGGGGTTGGTGAGAATAAGGATTATATCATCTGCAAAGAGGTTTATGCGATGCTGTGAGTGACCGACTGTGAGCCCTGAGATGTGGGGGTCCGAGCGAATTTTCTCTGCTAGGGATTCTATGATAAGGTTGAAGATTGTGGGCGAGAGGGGACAACCTTGGCGCATACCATTAGAGATTGTAAATATTTTAGATAAGATACCGGAGGTGAGTACTTGGGCTGAGGGTCTGGAATAGAGGGCAAGGATGGCTTGTAGGATAGGTCCCCGAAACCCAAATCGTTTAAGTGCACATATCATGTACTGCCAGTTAACTCTGTCGAACGCCTTCTCTGCTTCTATTGATAAGAGGAGAGAAGGCGTTCGAGCAGAGCCGGCTTGTTGCATAACATTGAGGATGCGTCTAGTTGCATCTGAGGGCTGTCGTCCCCTCACAAACCCCATCTGGTCTCTGCTCAACAGGATTGGGAGTACTGTAGTTAGTCGGTGAGCAATAAGTTTGGCAAACAGTTTGACGTCGGTGTTGAGAAGGGAAATGGGTCTGAAATTGGCCGGGGTGGTGGGATCCTTCCCTGGCTTGGGGATCGTCACCACGTAAGCTTTAAGCATTTCCTCTGGGAGTTGGGATGTCAGAGTAGCTTTGTTGAATACTTAGTAGTAGGGAGCAAGGGTGTCCCTAAATACCTTATAATAGTCGTTGGTTAGGCCATCTGGGCCAGGGGATTTGCCTAGGGGAAGAGTCGCCACAGCTCTGCTCAGTTCCTGAAGATCAAAGGGGGAATTTAGTTGGTCTAAGTGTGTCTCTGAGAGGGTGGGGAGCTTTGTTTGCTCCAGGAAGGATAAGATAGCTGCGTTGGTGGGTTGGGGAGTGTCACTGTCATCCTTGAGATTATATAGGGAGCTATAAAAATCAGCAAAGTGATCTGCTATAGCTTGGGGGGTTTATAATCTTCTGGTTGTGGGTTGGGTGGATTAGGAATGGGATTTTGGCCTTAGTACGGGCTGTTTTGATTCTCCGTGCCAGTAGTTTCCCCGCTCTATTAGCAGCGGAATAGTAGGAGAGTTTCAATCTCCGTAAGTGCCCCTCATGTTGTTGTAGCAATAGGGTTCTAAGCTCTTCCCGAAGGCCTCGGAGCTGCTCCGTGGTCTTAGGGTTGAGGACTGATTTGTTAGCAGTTTCTAGCTCGTGTATAGTTGTGGTCAATTTTTTGAGCTGTGAGTTGTGGCGTCTCTTAGCCCTTGTCCCCTGTTGTATGAGGACTCCCCTTATGACGGCCTTATGGGCTTGCCACAGGGTGTACGGGTCATCAACTGATCCCTTGTTGAACTCAAAGAAGTCAGATAGTTGCTGGGTGAGAATTTGGGAGGTTTGGGGATTTTGGAGTAGGGAGGTATTGCATCGCCAGATGGGGGTTGTGTGAGAGCGTCCCCCCTCTTTTAATAGTAAGGTGATGGCCGCATGGTCCGACCATAGTATATCTTGTATGGTAGAGTTCGAAACTTTCTGCAGTGTCCATTGGTCCGTGAGAAACAGGTCAATTCTTGAATAAGAGTGATGTCTGGGGGAGAAGTATGAGTAGTCTCTTTCACAAGAGTGCTGGCACCTCCAGACATTGAAGAGCTGCTCTCTGTGCAGAAGAGTGGCTAGTCGCGGTTTACGATTGACAGACTTGGATGTTGTGTCCATGAGCGGTTTTGGGGTCGCATTAAAGTCCCCACAGATTATGAGACTGCCATATCTCATTGGGGTGACTTAGGAAGCGGAGTTGGTTCTTGTTCGGGGCGTAGATCGTAGCCAAGGTATATGGGTTAGAATTAATGTCACAAGTCAGGATCAGGAATCGTCCTTCTGGGTCCACTAGGGAGTCTTTCAACTGGAATGTCACGGAGTCACGGATGGCCATCAGGACCCCTCTTTTCTTTCGCTGGGCGCAGGAGATGAACGTGTGGGGGAAGCTCTTGTGGGTATGTTTAGGGATTTGAGAGGACTGGAAGTGTGTTTCCTGGATGCAGAGTACATCTGCTTGAAGTTGTAGGGCTTGCTTCCACATTGAGTGCCTCTGGGCAGGATGGTTCAACCCTTTGACATTTAGCGAAACACACTTAAGAGTCATTGGTTAGAGTAGATTTCGTGTGGCGGTGTTGAATAGCACTTAATGAATTGGTGGGCGAGGGTTGGTCCAATCTTCCTTCTCTTGGAGAATTCATGAAGGTGACCGTGGCTGGATGAAAGTTCGTTCTTGATGAATCCAGTCTCTGGGTTATAGCATAGGGTGAATCACGGTGTCCGCTTATCTGCGCTGGTGTACCATAGTGAGAGGAAATAGGTAGGAAAGTCCAAAACAGTAGAACAAGGAGTGAAAACAATCGTGCTCGCATGCGAGTCACACAGGGAATGGTGTTTGCAGTTTTACGTGTGATGTCTTGTGAGGGGTAGGAAAACATTGTCATGCTTATCCGGAGCCAGGGGTTGGTGGGGTGATGTTAGGCGATTTGGCAGGACTTTTCTGGGGATCTTTGTTTTTCTTAGACGACTTTTTGTGCGTTACAAGTTGCCAGGCTTGGGGTGGGGAGGAGACGGTGGGTTGCAGTGGTTGAGGCGGGTTGTCATCCAAAGGTATACCGCCCTGACGGAGAAGTGTTAGTCCCTCTTCCAATGTAGTTACCGTGCTGGTGGAACCATGATGGGTTATAAGGAGTTGTGCCGGGTGCCTCCATTTGTGGGTGATCTGGTGGTTACGAAGGGCCTTTGTTATTGTAGCCAGGTTGCGTCTGCGTTGCAGGGTGTGCCTGGAAAGATCGGGCAGTATCAGAGTGGAGGCGAATTGGGCCGGGCGGTTTTATGGGTTGCGGGATGCCGCTAATATGAGTTCTTTGGCTTTATAGAAATGAAGCCTTAGTACCACATCTCTGGGTGCCTCATCTGGGATGAAGGAGGGTTTAGGAATCCTGTGGATCCTGTCAATGGTGACCTCCAAAGGTGTTAAGGAGGGAACCAGAGCTGTGAAGAGGTTTTGTGCGTGTTGCAGGAGTTGGGGTGTCTGAATACTTTCGAGGATCCCCCTCAGTTTAAGGTTATTCCTCTGAGACCTATCCTCTAAATCAGATAGCTTGTTTTTGATCCATTCGATTTCTTCTGATTGAGCATTATAGGCATCCACCAGTGTGTTGTATGATGTGGCCTGGTCTCCCATATACTGCTCTACATAATCTACCCTGCCACCCAGATCCTTAATGTCGGATTGGCATTGCTGCAAAGAGCTCAGTATGTCTCTCTGTAAGGAGGATTTCAGCGTGGTCAACATATCTTTTAGGAGGACATCAGAAATTGGTTGTCCTGTTGTGGGATATGTCGAGAAAGGGTCTGGGGACTCACTCCTCTCTGCACCCCTCTGCGGCCTAGCCGCGCTTACCTCCATGAGGTAGGCCTCAGACGGCTCCCCAGGTGAAGACGTACGCTGTCTTGGCTGGGCTTCGGGGTGGTAGGTGTGGAGGCTGTGGAGGAACGAGGGCTCGCTGGGAGCTGTGCAGCCATCCCCATTCGTCTGTGTTGTGCGTCGGAAATAATGGTCGCTTCCTTCGTTGCAGCCTCCGGCCGGGCGCCATCTTGCCTGGTCTGCTGGGTTAGAGCGGGGAAGAATCCGGTCATCTTGCTCGGGTGGGGCGGTGGTTCCTTTCTTCTTCTCCCCATGTCGGACGCTGCTTGCTCTCCGGAGTGTGTGGAGGCTTTCTGGTCGTGGATGGAGGAGGGTAGTCTCTGCCTGCTGGCTGGTTCCCTGGCTGAACGGCGGAGCTCCTGAGCTAAGCGGCCATCTCAGAGCTCGCTGGCCACGCCCTCCATAGATCAGTTTCTTAAGATCATAATTCTTCAAAGCAAAGTCAACTATCCAATAATTCTATGAAAACTTTTATGCTAACATCATGGATTTTTTATCTGATGGACCAGTCAATTTTTGATCAGTGTATGGCCAGCTTTAGTATGAGGCTTGATTTAGGTAGGTTTCTCAATTCAAATTAAGTAATTTCAACATGAAATGTATTTTTCGAGTCTAAAGTTGGAATGGATCACCAAAAGTCTATATGAACTATGGGCCCAGTTTATGTAAGTTAGCAAAATAAATTGCAAAACAGTTTACATTGTTTTTAAGTGCACAATGCTACCGTGAGGAACAAACATTTTACATATTGTAGCTTACTAATCCTTACATGTAGAGGCTGCATTTGTTTTCTTTTTTCAGGATTTCCACCTTTATTTTCATCCAGGGATCCTACCAGTTAGAACTTCTGTCTTGGGATTACAATGCTAACTCTCTGCACTGTACCTATAGAGGAGCAGTGCTTATCGGGGGAATTAAAAACGTGGTTCAAACACAGGGTTTTACTGCCCCTCAAATACTAGTGCGAATGAGCCTCTTCTCTCTATTTTCATAGGGAGGGCAGTATCTGTGTCCCCCTTATTGTTAAAGAGGGCTTCCAAATTCTGATAAACCTCCTGCCTGCAAACCCCCATAACAATGGGGGTCTAAGATGAGGATCTGCTATAGATGAAGGGAACCTCCACTCAGCTTTGCTTACAACCAGAAGCAGGAATCTAGGAGTTGTCACTTAATGGCTATGTAAGCAGCATTTTTTTTATTTAACTACTTCCAGACCACTTTCCGCACATTTACTACACCGCTTCATGCAGTAGTCTCTGGGGGCGGGCACCAATTGGACAGAGGGGGAGATGATCAGCAGGTCTGGCAGATGTGATGTCTGCCGGGCCATCCGAGATCGTTCTCCAGAGAGGCAGAATAGCGATCTGACAGGGAAGAACATAGGGATCTTGTGCTCCTGCTAAGCAGGAACAGCGATTTCTGTGTTCTCCCAGTCAGAGCAATTCACACACACAGTTAGTAAGCACCCCTTAGGGACACACTTAACCCTTTGATCACCCCTGGTGTTAACCCCTTCCTTGCCAGTGTCATTTATACAGTGTCAGTGCATATTTTTAGCACCGGTCATTGTATTGGTGTCACTGGTCCCCAAAAAAGTGTCAAAAGTGTTAGTTAGGTGTCAGGTTTGTCCGCCGCAATGCTGCAGTGCCACTAAAAATCGCCACAATTGTCAGTTAAAATAACGCAGTGCCGTATCACAAAAAATGGTCTGGTCATGAAGGGGGTAAAACCTTCTGGGGCTGAAGTGGTTAAAAACTGTCAGTTTTTCTGTAGTAGGTTGTATACATTGTACAGCTGTACATAGACAGGTTAAGGACATAACACAGTCATGTTATATAAAGGAATATTTAATGTTGCCCTTTATTATTAAACATTGCTGCTTTTCAAAAGCTTTTTTCATATGCAATTGCATTACTCTATAAAACATAATAAAAAATATTGAAAGTAAAAATTGCTGCTTTTCACCAAACAGATTTCTTAAAACGCATTGCTTTGGTACATATTTCACAGGGCCGCAATCATGCAGGTGGACTGGAAGCTTGAGTCTATAACAAAAATGCTGTATTAGGCAAGTGGACTACTTTACCCAAGTAAATTTATTAAAATCTAAAGGAATAAAACATACTCACAAACAAGTGGGAAATAAAAGTCATGTCAAAGTCCACAATGGACAAACAGCAACCAGGTCATCAGGGCTGTGTCCAGCATGCCCGGAAGACCTTCTGGATGGCTGAGGCGTTTTGAGGGGTGATCCTCTCTTCCTCAGAGCTCTGAGTGTCAGATCAGAGTGTTACTAAATCATCAATTAATTAATTAATTAATTCAGGCTGGAGCAGCACAGGCTGGGTGGCACTGGCAATTCTTCTTCTTGGATAAATTATTTGCTTGGTTTAAGTATTGCAGCTCTGCACTGCTTCGTCTGAACATCTCCTCTCTGTTCCCTCACAGGTAACCTATGCTGCTTTCAACATTAACCTCTAACTGAAATTGACTCACTACTATCAACGTGCTTCATGGTAACCTATGCTGCTTTCAATATCTGTAGCCTTGTTCATATAATTGTGGTGTTTATTTTGTTCTCTTATTGTCTCCCCTAAATTATGAGCTGATCTTAATTATTACAACTCTGCCCTCCTGTTCCTCTTGTAGTCGGCCTCTTCTGCTACTTTCTTGCATGGTGGCCTCCTCTGAACTCACTCTCTCAGACCCGGTGGCCAGAGGTAAGGCGTAGTCAAAATCCTTCTACACCCACATAGCACTTTTCTGATTCTTTACCTTTCAGGTTCACCTACATCTTTGGCCCTCTCCTTGTTTGAGGCACACTGTATTTGTCTATTTTCTCCAGTTCCTTAGAGAATTGCTCTTATCTATTAGCCTCCTGAATCGGTATCAACCTTCCTTGATGACTTCTTTGCTTAGCTACCCTACTTTCCCTCTTCTGAAATTTCCACAATTATTCTTCATGACTTCAACATCCCTGTTAATATTAACACTAAAGCTACTTCTAAAATTCTCAGTCTAACCTCCTCTTTTAACCTGAAACAATTGACATGTTTCTACTTACTCTTGACCTTGTATTCTCCTTCCTATGCACCCCTTGCAACTTATCCAGCATTTCTTTTCCTCTCTCTGATCACTACCTTGTTAGTTTTCACTCTTTCCCAGTCTTTTCTAAAATTATTATTTAGGATTTATATAGAGCCAACAGTTTGTGCGGGGCTAAACAACATGGAGACAGCCAGTATAATTGCAATTCAATTCAGGAGGACCCAGCTCATTTGAGCTTACAATCTAAAAGGGAGGGTCAAATGGTTCAAAAGGTAATGATTGTGGGGGATGAGCTGAGTAGGACAGAGTAGGAGTTAGTGTTCCATTTCCTTTCCTTCCAACCTAACAGTTACATGTACAAACCTTTGCCATGTTAACCCTTCTCTTCTCTGCTCTGCAACAGACTACCTCTATAACAAAATCTCACCCCCGTCCTGCCCCACGCTACCCACTTCTGTCTACAACAGTTCACTGTCATCCTCTTTGGATACATTTGCCCCATAGGTGTGCACAGCCTATTACCTTAGGGTGTGCACCACAAAGCGCAAACAAACATGAGCGTGTGTGTATATATGTCAGAATTGCAGAGATTGGTGTCAGTAGTTTTTTATTTTTATTTTATTTATTTTTTTACAATTTTGTTTTTTATTATTTTTTACAATATTATATTTTATTATTTTTTTTACAATTGTATTTAGGAGCCTTGCTGGGGGCCTTTGATGAACTATCAAGGATCTAAACAGACCCCTGATGTCTCACTTTTGAGACAGAGAAAGGGACTGAGGACAGAGATTTTCCCATCCCTTTCTCTGTAACCAGACAGCAGGGGTAATCTGCACAGTACAGGGTGATTAGGGTGTGCCCAAGAACACCTGCCATCCTATGTGTGCACGCCTATGACTTGCCCCCCTCACTAAACAGAGAATCAAACACTTACTGTTACAAACTTGGCAAACAGATGACGCCAGAAATCTCAAAAAATGAAACCGTACTCTTGAGTATTTGTGGTCTAAGACTAAGTCTCAACAAGATTTCACCAAGTATAAATCTGCCCTTCAAAGAATACAATTCCTGCCTCCACATTGACAAACAAACCTATTTTATCACTCTCATTAACACCCTCTCACACAATCCCCATCAACTCTTTTCTACCTTAAACTCTTTACTTCGTTCTTCACTGCCTTAACCCACTAACTCTATAGAAAAAAAAATAGTCAACCTGGGTTTAAGCATTAGGGCCCATTCACACCTGAGTATTTTGTTGCTCAAATATGCCTGAAGCATGAAGTTACAAAAAGCCGGAGGGGAAAAAATCAATGATTCTCTATGGAGATGGTTCACTTCTCCACGCAAAAACACCTGAAGCCAAACGCCCTACGCTCAAACTACTCCCGGAGGTATTTTTGTTGCGCAAATCGGGCATATTCCGGATACTGTTCTATTGCCATAGAATCAATGGAAAAGCGTCAAACGCGCATATTAGCGCAAAATCTGCGTTTGCAAACGCCCGATGTTGCGCTAAAAAATGCACAAAATAAGCTTCAAAAACACCAGAAAACATATCGCTCAGGTGTGAATGCAGCCTTATGGTTTGACAAAGGGACGGGGCCCTGAAACATGTAACCACGCCCCCTTACGGAGTGATGTCATCACCTTACCCCAGCTGAGACTGCCGAGCCAGCCGAGGATACCAAGAAGCCTCTGTTTCCTTGGGCTGCCTGCAGACCAGCTGCCCCCTAGCCACAGCGTACCTGTCTGCATCTGCTCAGCAGCTTCCCGGCCAAACTCTACACATTATCAGCTAACTGCTTAGCAAGCCAAGGACACTCGGACACTGCTGAACACCACGCCACTGGTGTCCCCACTCTCCTTCTCCCCACCCAGCAGCTTCCTGGCCGAACTCTGTATAACAACAGCCGCTTGCCTGCTGATCTATGCTAGTGATTTCAAGTCCTCCACAGATGACATGCTGACATTCCTCTATCACATGCTATACTGTTGGTTTTAACACTCTAAACTCAGATGGAGATGGCCTCTGCTCTATTTCTGTTTTCAACCCACTAAGTCACTCACTGCCCAGGAGATTGCAAATTACATTAAAAATAATAACATTCTTGATGAGATCTCCTCTGTACAGATATTTCCCCCACCTAACATACCATGTCCACCTGCACACCTAATGCTTCCCTCATTTAACCTTGCTACTACAGAGCAGGTTGCAAAACTTTTTCTGATGGCCACCTAACCATTTTCCTCCTGGAACCCATTCTCTCAAATACTACGGTCACCCTCCTATTCCATCCTACACTCACATCTTCAATTTCTCACTCTCTTCTGTCATCTTCCCAAACCCACTAAAACAGGCACTGATCTGTCCCCTTGCTGGACTCCACCAATCTTAACAACTTTAGACCTATGTCCTTGCTCCCTTTTACCTTCAAACTCCTTGAATGTCTTGTCTACAACTGCCTAAACTACCACCTCACTGAGAATAACCTTCTTGATCCCCTTCAGTCTGAATTTTGAACGCAACACTCCACAGCAAATGCTCTTCTAAAACTTACCAAAGTTTTACTAGTATCTAAAACCAATAATCACTATTTTGTACTCTTACTTTTGTACCTTTCTGCTGTCTTTGATACAGTGGACCACCCGCTACCTATCCTGCCACACCTTTAATGTCACTTCCAACTCCTCCGCTCCTCTTCCTCTTCCTGCCGGGGTCCCCCAAGGTTCTGTCCTTGAACCATTCTTATTCTTAGTCTACACCTCCTCCCTGAGTCAGCTGATAGCCTTGATTGGCTTTTAATACCTTTTCTATGCTGACGACACCCAAATCTATCTTTCTACCCCTCGGCTCACTATATCAGTCTCCTCACATATCACTAATTTACTAACAGCAATATTAGTATGGATATCACATTCAAACTCAATCTATCTAAAACAGAGCTCATAATATCTCCTCCTTCACATGCTCCTTCCCTTGACTTGTTGAGATTGATGGCACAACTGTCAGTCTGTACTCATATGCAACTCATCCACCTTGCACACTATTCAGTGTCTGCTAGCCTTCTCTGCCGATCCCTCCACTGACTTCCGTTCACCCAACAAAAGAACATCAAAATACTAAGAACAACTTACAAAGCCATCCACAACTCTGCCCCTCCCCAACTACATCACTAAACCTGTCTCAAAATCCAACCAAATAGTTCTCTTTGCTCATCCCAAGACCTCTTACACTCTAGCTCCCTCGTCATCTCTTCCTATGCATGCCTCCATGACTTCTCCAAAGCATCTCCAATCCTCTGGAACTCTTTACTCCAATCTCTACTGACTGTACTCTACCCCGACTATGTACTACTCTGTCCACCTTTAGGCGATCCCTGAAAACTCATCTCTTCAGGGAAGCCTATCCTGAATACACAATGGCTAAATTTTTATTTTCTCCATCAGCTCAACCCACAGTTATTAACTTTGGTATCACTTGACCTTCCCTTGTATTAAATTGTATTGTATCTGTACTGTCTGCCCTCATTTTGTAAAGCTCTGCGCAAACTACTGGTGCTATATAAATCCGGTATAATAATAACAATATTAAGAGACACAAGACTTTGTATTTGCATTTGCAAAATGCTTTCAATGATGTTCAGGGAAACATGGTATTGATAAGGACACCTTCTTATTTATTGAAAAGAATGGTTTCAAAATTAAAGAAATTTACAATTTTCCCATTCATTCATGTATGGGCAATCTTTTATAAATTAGAATATCTGACTGCCCTCCACTCGCAGCAGCTATTCAATCACAGACTCCTAAGCTGCATACTGGTGATGAAGCTAAGTGGGTGCAGCTTCACTAGCTCTGGGCTCGTTTGTTGCCTAGTAAACAGGAAGAACAATTTCAGACTAATCTGCTCTGTGATTAACCACCTTTTATTTGACACATCTATTCACCCAGGTCTATTGCAACACCTGACAAATCCGTATCTTCAAAAGCTCCAATATCAGTTTGATATATGCTTTAAATCTCCAGGGATTAAAGGTGCTATAGAAATAATAATAATATATTATTATTATTATTATTTTCAAGATTGTCTAGTCTCTCTTCTGGCATTGTAAGCAACTAGCAACTAGACACTAGCATGTAAATCAAACATTATTGTGTGGCAGAGGTAAATATCATTTCTCTTATTATCAACCTAACTTAACCTACATAGAAAACTAATATACAAGTATTAAATTTCTCATTGGGTATTAGTATCCTATACTATTTAGAAGAATACATTGAGATGAAAATCTATACTAAGCCTTTGGTCCAGATTTAACCACTTCCCACCCGCCATATAGCAAAATGACGGCCGCAAAGTGCTTGTATTATCCTGACTGGGCATCATATGATGTCCAGCAGGAGGAACCTACGAAGGCGCGCAGCACGATGATCAGTAGTGCTGTGTGTCACTCTGACACACCGCATCTCTGATCCTGGGAAAGAGCCTATGACATAGGCTCTTTACCACGTGATTAGCTGTGTACAATCAGCTTTTCCTCTACTCGTGCTGACAAGGCACGAGTAGAGGAGTGCCGATCGCTGGCTCTCCTGATGGGAGGGTCTACGCTGATAATCAGCGCATTGATCATCAGTGCAGACCCACCAGGGATTCCCACTAGAGCCCACCAGGGATGCCCACTAGAGCCCACCAGGGATGCCAATTAGTGCCCATTAGGGATGCCTATCAGTGCCCATCAGTGATGCCTGTTAGTGCCTCCTCATCAGTGCTACCTATAAGTGCCATCTATCAGTGCCCATCAGTGCAGCCTATCAGTGCCACCTATCAGTGGCCATCAGTGCTGCTTAACCATGCCGCACATTAGTGCCCATCAGTGCTGCATATAAGTGCCTCATCATCAGTGCCCATTAGTGCTGCCTCATCAGTGCCCATCAGTGCAGTCTCACCAGTGCTTAACAGTAAGGCCCCATACACAAGGGCGTATTAAATAAATTAGCTGTAACATTGGGCCCGACGTCAGGGAAAAAAATTGCCGCCAAAAACGTAATTTCGTTGACAATTTGCATCGGCGTTAATGCACGTTAGTGAGCGTCGGCGTTAATAGGCGTTTTGCTTAAAAAAACATTCCTCTGCTATTTTTTAACCTGAAAATGCAGGCGATAAAAATGCTGGTTAACATCGCTATGGCATTAATGTGCGTTAGTGAGCGTTTTGCCGGCTCTGCATCAAAAACGGCATAACATTACAGCCTCGGAACGCACTGGCCGTGGGTTTTGCTTTCAGCTCACAAACGCTGATGCTATCTACAGCTCAAAAACATCAGCATTTTTATGGGGCCATTGAATAACATGGAGAGCTGCAAAAAACACTCAAAAACGCGGCCGTAAAAAACGTTCATGTATATGAGGCCTAAAGGAGAAAACGTACTTATTTACAAAATTGTATACCAGAAACAAAGAAAACCTATTTTTTTCAATTTTTTTTGTCTTTTTTTATTTGTTTAGCAAAAAATAAAAAACCTGGTGGTGATCAAATACCACCAAAAGAAAGCTCTATTTGTGGGAACAAAATTATAAAAATTTTGTTTCGGTATAGTATTGCATGACCGTGCAATTGTCGTTCAAAATGCGACAGTGCTGAAAGCTGAAAATTTGCCTGGGCTGGAAGGGGGTGAAAGTGCCCTGTATTGAAGTGGTTAAAATGAACCTAATAGCAATGTCAGAGACAACAGTCGCAAGGACACTTTCTCAAAATTTGTAGTAAACCAGAGATTCATGGCAGGTTATAAACAAAGATGGTCCCTGTTCGTGTAGCACTGCAGAGGGATAAAAACGTAATTACAATAGATGCATTTCTGCCTTTTTAGCACCAAGACAAGCCTGCGAGTCATGATTTATTTTTCTCTCTGAGAATAAAGAAGAAGCAATGAGTAGAGTTGAGCGAACACCTGGATGTTCGGGTTCGGCCGAACTTTGCGGAAACGTTCGAGTTCGGTACCGAACGTTACCCGAATTTCACCCCGGACCCCAAACCCCATTGAAGTCAATGGGGACCCGAACTTTTCGGCACAAAAACGGCTGTAAAGAAGTCCTGGCAAGTGCTAGAGGGCTGCAAAAGGAAGAAAAATGGGAGATGTTATTAGATCTGCAATCTGTCCCTCAAAGCAGTAGTAGTAATCTCTACCTAGTTATTATCACTGCAATCTGTCCCTCACAGCAGTAGTAGTAATTTTTACCTAGTTATTATCACTGCAATCTGTCCCTCACAGCAGTAGTAGTAATTTCTACCTAGTTATTAGATTTGCAATCTTTCCCTCACAATCTGTCCCTCACAGCGCCGGCAGCATCCTCTCCCTACACTAACCTGAGAGCATGTGACATGCAGCACTGTGACTCCAGCCTCATATAGGTCACATGATGCACTGGCCAATCTGGTGCATCATGGGTCACATGATGCACTGGCCAATCACAGCCATGCCATTAGTAGGCATGGCTGTGATGGCTTCTAGGGAAAACCAGTGAAACGCTTTTTTTTTTCCAATAAATTTTTATTCAAGTTTAAGCATACAGAACATTGCATTGTCAACTACAATGAAGAAGATATGGAGTACTCGGAGCAAGTATACATAACCAAAAAAAAAAATGTCCAGTTGGGACTGAATGAATTCACTTGTTCTGGTGGTGACTAAATAACACTTACAGTAATGCATGAAATAAGCAAGAAAATCAAGCTAACAGAACTAAGTATTAAATGGAGTCTTGATTCCTGACAGTTAGAGAAACTGAGGACTACTTATAGACTAAAACTTGCAAGGATGGAGGGGGTCTATGCATTTGAAGGATCAAGTCGTAACCTGGAAGCCGCACTCCTAAAAAGGAACTACGGACAAGGATAAGGGGCTGACCCCCCAGCCCCTCCCGACTTAAACTCCGCCGGATGGTCACCCAAGGGAAGGCCTCCTGCCCCCTGACACCCTCATGGGGACACACTGTGCCAGATGTAGAAGGCCTTACCCCCAGGACAACCCGCCGGGCGGATGCCGCCTCCTGCTCTAATGGAGGGATATCTCCAACAATATGTTGTAAGAAATACAATTAAGTATGCACTGATTAACGTATGGTAAAGATATCTAAAAAAACCTTGTGAGACATATTATGAGAGAGATATCTCATGTTAGAATAATGACGGATGAGTCATGTATAAACAAGCAAAAAAGGGGGAAGGAGAAGAAAAGGAAGGTGTAAGGAAGAGAGGGGAAGAAAAGAGAAGGGGTGGTTGTTGCTGCAGATTGAGCTCAAGAGAACTTGGCTCCTTTACATGCCGGGAGTAAGGGGAACTTCTACAAAGGTAGCCCAAGGTTCCCATACTACTTCAAATTTACTTAGATTGTCCTGACTAATACTCGCTAGCTTTTCTTGAGTCATTAGCCAAGAAATTTTCCGGATGGCCGCTTTCGGGGAAACCCGATCTAGTTTCCAAGCTCTGGCAATTGTGATCTTAGCTCCTAACAGAATGAAGTGGATTAGTTTTCTATTAGCTTTAGTGGCGTTAGGGATGTGATCATTTAAGAGGGCAAAAGTTGGAGACCTTGGTAGTTTGATACCTGTAACCTTCTGGATGATGCGAAAAATTTTGGTCCAAAATGGTCTTATTCTTGGGCATTCCCACCATATATGGACCATAGAGCCCTGGAGCTTACAGCCCCTAAAGCAGGAAGGATCATGATTTGGTAGGAATTTATGGAGCCTGGCTGGTGTTAGGTACCACCTCATCATCACTTTCAAACTAGCTTCCAAAATACTAGTGTTGAGTATACCCTTAAAGGATCTAGAACAGGCCGTTTGCCATTTGTCCACATCCCAGTTAAATTGAAGATCTGATTCCCAATTAATCATATAAGCTGCTTTCTTAACCGGAAGTGTGAGTGCTTCATAAATGAGTGAGATACCCCCCTTTTGTAACGACGGCTGGCCACACCACTGTTCATACGAAGAAAAGCTAGGTGGGAGGGGTTTCTCTTTCCAGATTTTATGGAGGAAGTTAGAGATTTGATAAAATCTAAACTTCTCTGAATCAGGAAGTTCTAGAACACTAACACAATATCTATATGAGATAGGACCTTTATTTGTGAAGAA
The DNA here is from genome assembly GCA_018402905.1 of Glandirana rugosa. Classification (NCBI taxonomy): domain Eukaryota; kingdom Metazoa; phylum Chordata; class Amphibia; order Anura; family Ranidae; genus Glandirana; species Glandirana rugosa. Next base: position 716,458 of record BLSH010441241.1, read on the forward strand.
GTGTCCTATACGGAACAAGCCCTTGTCTAGCCACCACTGAAAGGCTTTAGTATTAAGACCCGGAGGGAACTCCGGGTTGTTAAAGAGGTGTGCTAACGGTCTAATTGTGGAGACTAAGAACGAGTTGTGTTTGATTTTGTCCCACAAAGCTAATTCATTGGAGAGAGAGGGGGCTAAAATGGGGGTCTTTTTTGGGGTGGCACCACAGGAGATAATCCAGGGTGTGCCGAGGTATAGCTTCCCTCTCTATCCGGAGCCAGTCCTGCTTCTCCTGCCTGGAGTAAACGGAAGATAATTGAGCTAGTCTAGCTGCATAAAAGTATTTCTCTAGATTCGGGAGACCTACGCCACCCCTCCTTCTACTGAAAAATAGAGTTTGCTGGGGGATCCTATAACCCGTATTTCCCCAAATGAATTTTAGAATTTTGCTCTGACAAGAGGAAAGATGATCTTTTTGAATCGGGATGGGTAGCGAGCGAAAGAGATAGAGGAATCTGGGGAGCAGCGTCATTTTGACTGAGTTGACTCTACCTAGCCAAGAGATGTTTTGTTTAGACCATGTTTTGAGATCTGCCTCTAGTTTGCGGAATAAAGGTGGATAGTTGGAGCTATACAGGGTTTCAAATTTGGACGTAAGTTTAATTCCTAGATAAGTGATCGAGGAATTACTCCATTTAAATCTAAATTCCGACTCAAGTTTAGAGGTGATCACGGGAGGTAAAGAGATGTTAAGCGCTTGGGATTTTGTATAATTGACCTGAAGCCCTGAAATCTCTGAAAATTTATTGAGAAGCTGGCAGAGAGATGGAAGTGTAGATACTGGGGAAGTTATGAACACTAGTAAGTCATCTGCGAATAACCCACATTTATGTTCCTGTTTTCCGCATGAGACCCCTTTGATATCTGGGTTGTTTCTAATGGCTGTGGCTAGAGTTTCTATTGCGATCGCAAACAGCAAAGGGGATAGAGAGCACCCCTGCCGAGTGCCTGTCTTAATCGGGAATGGGTTTGAGAAGAAGCCCTGCATCTTGATCATAGCTTGCGGGGAGGAGTATAGGGCTCCAATCAGACCCCGGAATCTTTCACCAAAACCCCAGCGTTTCAACAAGGAGAACAGGTAGGTCCAAGAGACTGAATCAAACGCTTTACGTAAATCCAGAGATAAAAGCATTCCCTTTTGGGCTGGACCCCCTGGCCAATTGGATTGAAGAATGGAAACTATATTAATTGCCCTTCTAATCTGATCCGGGCCTTGACGTGTCGGGATGAATCCTACCTGATCTCTGTTGATATATTGATTGATAAATGTGGCCAGCCTGTTGGCCATGATCTTGGTCAGGATTTTTAAATCATTGTTTATGAGTGATATCGGGCCATAGTTATCAACGTCCTCTGGGTTTTTATCAGGTTTGGCGATTACCGTGATATACGCCGTGTTTAATTGTTTCTCGATAGGGTCCCCTTTCATTTTGGCATTAAAAAATCTTAACATGTGAGGAGCGAGAGTTTTGGAGAATGTTTTATAATAGGGGCCTGAGAAACCGTCTGGCCCTGGGGCTGAACCAGGTTTTAGGTTTTTAATAACCTCTATCAGCTCCTCTTCCGAGATTGCTTTGTCCATTAAATTTCTATGTTGGGCGGAGAGGGTAGGAAGGGACACGTCCTCAAGAAACTTGTTTATAAGTTCAACATTTTCGTACGACCCTGGTCTGTAAAGATCCTCATAATATCTCTGGAAAGCCCCTAACACTTTGTTGGGGTTAGAAGAGGGAGGATTACCGTCGACCCTAATTTTAGGTATCATGAGATGTCTGTTCCTAGAGGAAAGCTTCCTGGCTAGGAGCGAGCTCATTTTATTATCTTGAGTATAGAATTTATTTTTGGACCATCAGATAGCCTTCTTCGCCCTAGTAGTGAGTGCGAGACTAAGCTCTAACTTGGCCTTGTCTAGTTTATCTAATAACATACTGGAGGGGTTAGACTTATGCTCTGCTTTAAGTGCTATGAAGGACTCCTCCAGTTTTAACAGAGCCAGACCTCTTTCCCGTTTAATTCGGGAAGCTATCTGAATTAGTTTGCCTCTAATAAAGGCCTTATGAGCTGCCCAGACCATTTCCGCTGAAGAGATGTCCGACGCGTTAATGGCAAAGAATTCTTGGAGGTTTTTATCGATTTCAGTATTTGTAACTGGGTCAGATAACAGAGACTCATTAAGTCTCCAGTGCGGTCTAGGGAAAAATTTAGATCTAAGCAGTAATTGCATCGTCACTATCGAGTGGTCTGACAGAACAGTATCGTAGATGTGGGCATCTAGGGTGGAGGGTAGAGTGTAGCAAGGAGTAAAGAGATGGTCGATCCTTGACTACGAATTGTGAGGGCTAGAAAAATGCGTAAAGTCCCTTTTGGAGGGATGCTTGTCCCTCCAGACGTCCACTAAATTATGAGTGTGTAAAAGTTTAGCTATCCTTAGGCTTTCTCTGGAAGGGTGTAAAAGTTGGCTGCCTAGGGGTCTAGATTTGTCTAATGATTGGTCAAAGGCAACGTTTGAGTCTCCTCCAAAAATGATAGTTCCCTCCAGCAAGGGGGAGAGGACATCTAACATTCTCTGAAAAAATTTAAGTTGACCCTTATTTGGAGCATAGTAAGAGATTAGGGAAATTATTTGATCTTCTATAGTACCTTTAACTAAAATATACCTGCCCTCTGGATCCCTTACTTCGGACGACCACTTAAATTTACAATTTTTCGAGAAAAGTATTGCCACTCCCTTTGTCTTATTTTCGCCGCTGGCCAAATAAAATTGAGGGAAGTGTGAATGTAAAAAATTTGGTTTATAACTGGAGGGGAAGTGAGTTTCCTGCAGCATTATTATGTCTAGCTTTAAAGATTTGTAGTGGTCTCCAATTTTTTTGCGTTTTATGGGGGAGTTTAGTCCCTGGACGTTGTGGGTGGCAACCCTTAAAGGGCAACAGGGTGGGTCAGCCATCGCTACAAGTACTCACCCGATCCCGGAAGCACTCACAAGACAATAAGCCTTGAGTATACCAGAGGACTGTATGTTGTGCAACAACCACCCTAGAAGAAGTGGGGGAGAGACAAAGGAAAGCGGAGAGAAAGAAGAAAAGGAACATTAGCTGAAAAATAAACATTGTTAACCAAGTTTGCTTGCACAAGAGCCATGAAAAGGGCCATTTTCTCCTTATAAGGGAAAAATGACCAAGGGGGGAGAAAATATAGAGCCCCCTGGGTACCCTTAAGAACAAATCAAGAAGTCTGGCTGTTAATGCCAGGCTGCCCATCTCTGGTCTGTCTTGAAAGGACAGAGAGAGAGGGGCGGAGACACAAGTGGGCCATCGCCCACCCAGGGACCCACAATATAACAAAAGGAATAATTGCGGTGACCTAGAACCGAACTTAACTATGATACCAAATACAATTGGCCTCCTCCCCTCCTTATACCAGAGGAAGGGGGCCGTCCAAGGGAGAAAGAGTTATCATGCTGTCCTTATTTCCTTAACTTCTCCCGATAAGGGAAATGTCCACTCGGGGGCTTATGCCCTAAAGCTAGTGCTAGTGGAAAAAGCGAGATGCAGGAGCTTTGTGGAACTCTCCTTTTTCAACTAGAGAGGAAAAAGAGAAGAAACTGCTATGAGGTAGCCATGTTCATTTTCAAAAATTCTTGAAGAAAATCAACCAAGGATGACTACTTTCTGTACTTCAATTAAGCGAAAAAGGCAGCAAAATCAAGAGTATTAGACTCTGACTTGCAGAGTTCGTCCTCATCTTGACTGATTCATAGGAACAATGGGGTTCATCGTGGTGGTGAGGGACAAAAAGGGATCAGAAACGAGATCCTTCCTCGGGGCCCAAAGATAGGAAAGTGAGATCCTAATAGTGCATGTTAAGGGGTCAAATCACGGAGGACCATTTTCTTTAGCTCGTTTAGGCTTGGCTTTTTTCCAAAGGGGGGTCCTGGGGCTGGTAGGAGACTGTCTCTTAGAGGAACCGATGTTGTTAGTGGTATCCATACTGGATTCTTGAGAGATCAGGTTAAGATGAAGCAATAGTTTCTCTCCCTCATGTAGGGAGGAAAAGGCATATTCCTTTCCTTTGAGGGAGAATTTGACGGCAAACGGAAAGGACCATTTGTATTTGATTTCCTTCTCCATTAGAACTGTCAGGAGAGGTTTAAGAGCTCTCCGCTTTTGGATGGTGGATGGGGCGAGGTCAGCAAAGATTTGGACCTTGTGGCCCATGCATAGAATCTTGTCGGCACTGCGAGATTGTTTCATGATCCCTTCCTTTACGGCGTAAAAATGCGGTTTGACAATTATATCTCTCAGGGTACCGTCTTTCCGAGGGGGGCCTTAGGCTCTGTGGGCCCTATCCAGTTCCAGACGATGTTTTGGCGTCTCAGGGAGTAAGTTGGAAATCAGATTCCGAATTGCATCTGGGATGTCCTTAATCTCTTCTGGAAGGCCTCTCACCCTAAAGTTGTATCGTCTGGATCTATTTTCCAGATCGTCGATTCTTGAGAGGGCCATGTCTAGTTGGTCTTGTAAGGAACTGATAAGGTCCGAGTTCTGATTGGAGGTTGCAGCGGTTGATTCAAGCTTGTTCTCAATTGCTTCAATCCTATTTCTGAACATTTGGAAGTCCGCTTTGATCTCCCCTGTTATGGTGGCAATCGTGTTTGCTAATCCTCTTACTAGGAGAGCTGAAAATTTGTGGTAGAGGTCTTCTACCTGTAGGGACAGATCGTGGTTAGGAGGATTGGAAGATGCAGGGAGCGGGCTATTTGGATCCAACTGTGGGGATGAAAGTTCCCCCTGAAACCGTCCCAGTAATGACTCAGTGGATGTGGGTGAGGGGATGGGGGGTTAAGGCTGCCCTCCCTTCATCCCGGGAGTGAAGTTCAGTAGTGCTGGGGATATTACCAGCCTGGATTCAAAACGGCCCAAAGGTCCTGGGGTCTCTGGGAGGGGACCTTCTGTGTAGGGGCTCTCCCGGCCTCCCGAAGCCATAACTGGGGCCTTAGCTGTTCCCGAAACCCCTTGCGTGGTTGCCGAAGCAAAAAGCTGACTGAGGTCCTTTTTGGCCGATGGCCCAGACATGGAAGGACGTCTTTCTGTGGCCTAAGTTTGCGACCCCCAACTGGGGATTAGGTTCTGTGTTAGGATAGGCGACAGGAGTTGTTATAGTTGGGGGAGGTGCCTCTGAGCCGTTTCTTAGGGCTTGACAAAATATTACAGAAGTCCCAAATTACTAAAATAGCCTTCAGGGGAAAAAGAGACAGTCTTGGTATAGCCTCAGGGGGGCTAGGTGAGAGCCCCAGGCCCTTAAGGGAGTGCTGGAGAAAGAATCAGGTTATATTGTGAATGTAAGCATGCTTTAGGCCTATGCGGCGGCCATCTTGGTACACCCAATAGGGTGTAGTTCCACTAGTTTGTTAATTAGGTGGGAATTGAAAAAGATCTCACCGCTGATCCCCTGTCCCAGGTGGTCCGGGGGGGTGCTCAAGGACTTGTAGAGGACCTCTGGAGGAGTTCAAGGGGCACGAGCGGTCCGGTTCCTGCTGCAGGCCGCAGCCGCGGCCATCTTGGTACCCCCTTCGTTCCCTGCCAGGCTCCGGAGCACGATCTCCGCTGGTCCCTGATGAGCTGGAGAGATCCCCCAGGTTGTGTGGGGCTGGGGGATGTGGAGGCGGCTGAGAGAGGACTTCTAATCCTCTGTCCGGACGAGCTGTCGGGTCCCCAGGCAGGCGGTGGTGCGGAGCTCCGTATTAAATGGCCATCACGGAGCTCCCGCACATGCGCACTCAGTGAAATGCTTTTTGATTGGCTGCCCTGCAGCTATTCAACATGAGTGATAAAATACCAGAACCCAGAACTCGAACCCAGACTTTTTCTCAAACGTTTGGGTTCGGGTTCGGAACACAGACACCCGAAAGTTCGGTACGGACCCGAACATTACAGTTCGGGTTCGCTCAACTCTAGCAATGAGCATTTTTACTTCTGTGATACCACATGAGCTAAGTAATGGAACCTTTTCACCATTATGTACAGTATTTTACAACTTGATCAATCTAGATCTTACTGTTAGCTGTGAATAAGATTTAGTTAAAATTACATTTTAAAACAAAAATGTAACATCTCTAGTATACTTCTTACTGCTTCTTTGTCTTTCTATCACAGGCTCAGGCCAAATGTTTTCTTTTGTAGCACCCTGGTCCTAAACAGGGGGTTTCTTTGGCCCCAGAGGCTGCTGGGAGAACCTATTTACTTGGGAGGGATCAGGTAATCGGATTCTGCGCCACCTGGACCAGGGGCGAACTGACCCCTCGGGCACTCGAATGCCACCCAAGGGCCCATGGCCATTGGGGGTCCCATGAGAGGCTCTGTAACATAGTCAGTCTGGGATGATAATCAGCTGTAATAACACCTCTCACAGCAAACTGCTCTCAGCTGGACCCTCCTGGAAACCATGAGGAGGAGGAGCCAGCGGGGAGCAGCGTGCTGCGAGAGGTATTATTACAGCCATTGGGTGAGGGAGGGGAGGCAGCCAGCCCGTGCAGATAGGGGGTCCACCGGCCCAGGCTCCCACACTCAGCAATCGCCCTCTGTGGTAGACGACCCCTCCATCCCTCCACTGACAGCCTGCACACCACACGAGCTACGGAGACCCCCCTCCTCGGCTACGGTGTACTCATATAGACAGGAGGGGGCACATTGCACTCTGTCACTGTGTATGATTTATTGATGGATTGGCTACAGAGGAAGGGATAAGTAACGGGTGCACAGCACACATTAAGGAGTGATGGGAGAGGATTTGTGCTGGGGAGGTGGGGTGGGGGTCGGGACAAATCCTCTTACCCCCCAAATCAAAGAGATGCCACTGAGGACCTGTGCTTATCCCCTGTGTCCTCCCCCCCATACTGCACCCCATGTCCCTGGAGTCCCCCTCTGTCCCTTGCATCCCCATCTGTCCCTAGCATTCCCCTCTGTCCCCGGTATCCCCTCTGTCCCGGCATCCCCCTCTGTCCCTGGCATCCCCCTCTGTCCTCGTTGCACTGTGCCCCTCTGTCCCTGACATCTCCCCCTGTCCCTGGCATCCCCCTCTGACATTGTTGCACTGGGCCCTCTGTCCCTGGCATCCCCCTCTGTCCCTTGCGTCCCCCTCTGTCCTCATTACACTGTGCCCCTATGTCCCTAGCATCCCCCTCTGTCCTATGTGTCACCCTCTGTCCTTGTTGCACTGTGCCCCTCTATCCTTGGCATCCCCTTCTGTCCCTGACATCCCGCTCTGTCCCTGGCATCCCCTTTGTCCTTGTTGCACTGGGCCCCTCTGTCCCTGGCATCTCCCTCTGTCCCTTGTGTCACCCTCTGTCCTTGATGTGCCCCATGCCCTGTGATGTGCTGTGTACCCCCTGATGTGCCCTATGCCCTGTGATGGGCCCCATGCCTTGCTGTGTACTGTCTGATGTGCCCCGCTGTGTGCCCCATGATTTGTCCCATGCCCTGTGATGTGCTCTGTGTCTTGCTGTGTACCCCCTGATGTGCCTCATGCCCTGTGATGTGCCCCATGCTCTGCTGTATAACCCTGATGTGCCCTGCAATGTGCCCTACTGTGTACCCCATGCCCTGTGATGTGCCCTGCTGTGTACTGATTAATGTGCCCTAGGATGTGCCCTACTGTGTGCCCTGGGATGTGCCCCACTATGTGCCCTATGCCCTTTGATGTTTCCCATGCCCTGATGTGTACCCTCTGATGTGCCGCATTGTGTACCACCTGATGTGCCCTGTGCCCAACTGTGTGCCCCATGATGTGCCCTACTGCGTTAAACAATTATGTTAAACATAGTTTAGAGAAATTCTGTGACAAACGCATGTAATGTGGACAGTGCAATATGTAAGTGTGGCTTGGATGTGGGGGGAACATAGGGGGCCCCGAGGTGTCAGTTCGCCCCTAACCTGGACGAGTGTCTAGGTGGACGTGTGTTGAAAAGCTCCCGGCTAGAAGCCTATACGGGAGAACCTGGTTGCTAGGCAGTCCGAGGCCTATCCAGGTTGGATGCAAGCAGTGCGGGGTTGGAGCTTCAGGCCTGGAGCCCAAACAAGTTGCAGGGATTCTGCCGGATGGAGAATCAAGTTGTTGTCCTAGGTGAAGGAAAGCAGTGGTCAGCAGAGAGGACCTTACCTGTTGCCAGAGGCAAGTGAGAACCAGAGGTCAGAGATAAAGGGGACAGGATCACCAGTTAAGGGACACTTACTTCTGTTAACAGAGGCCAAATAGTTGAAGTCTGAAGAAGTAACAGAGCAGCCTTGTTCACTAACTGGGGACTGTGAAGAAGTTGGCAAAGCTTCAGCAGAGTCAAGCCAGGGACCCAGCGTGATAGTGTGGTGATGCTTGCAGAGAATTCAGCAGGTTAGCTAAAGAGCCAAGTCAGGGGCCCAGCAGGACAGCATGGGTTATACGTGGAAGCCACAGTGGGTTAGTTGTGGAGGAGCTCAAGGGAGCCAGCGACGGCTGGGATCTGAAGAATCTAGTGAGAGACTGGGAGCTTAGTGAGAGGATCTACAACAGGATACTGTGAGTTGTGATCTGAATTGAACTTGAAGTTGCAAGTTCAGTTGCTATAGGAGACAGCAGTAGGGATGGGCCCGAGTTGAATGCATGTTCGACTTGAATATCGGGGGTTCGCCTGTTCGGCGCATCCCGAACATTATGGGGCATTCGCAGGAATTTCCATCGCCCCATAATGCATTCCAGTGGCTGGGAAAATGCCGCCCGCTGATTGGCCAAGGCATGCACATGACCTGCATACTTTGGCCAATCACAGAGCGCTCTGCTGTGATAGCCAATCACTGCTCAGCAACCTCAATCCACGCCCCACACTATATAAAGCCGCTTGTAGGATGGGTCTATGTAGTGTGTGTATATAAAACGGTGGAGAGTGAGCTTAGCTAGCGGCGTGCAGGCAGTTTAGTGTAGCTAGCTAATTATTGTGAAAGATAAATAGATAGATAGATAGATAGATAGAGCGATCTATATACAGTCAGTTAGTACAGGCAGTTTAGTGTAGAGTGAAATATATACTAGCTAGATAGATAGGGCAATCTATATACAGTCAGTTAGTGCAGACAGTTTAGTGTAGAGTGAAATATATACTAGATATATAGATAGGGCGATCTGTATACAGTCAATTAGTGCAGGCAGTGCAAGAATATATATGTACCTTCCTAGCATATATATATGACGTGGGGGTCCCCCCCAAAATCCAAACAAGGCCCTTGGGGTCTGGTATGGATTTTTAGGGGGACCCCGGGCCAAAATTAAAAAAAAAATGATGTGGGGGTGCCCCCAAAATCCAAATCAGGCCCTTCAGGTCTGGTATGGATTTTAAGGGGAACCCAGTGCCAATTTTTTTTAAAAAATGGTGTAGGGCTCCCCACAAAATTCAAACCAGATCCTTACCCGAGCACGCAGCTCTGGCATGGCAGGAGGGGGTGGGGACGAGCAAGCTTATCAGAATCGGTGGGCTTATCAGAATCTGGAAGCCCCCTTTAATAAGGTGGCCGCCAGATCCCGAGCCCCCCATGTGAATAGGTATGGGGTACATTGTACCCCTACCCATTCACCAAAAAAGGAGTAAAGTGGTACAAAAAACAAGAGGCAGTTTTTGACAAGTCCTTTATTGTGTAAAATAGCTCTTCTTCTTTCTTCCTTCATCTTCTCTTGCTTCGGTCCTTCCTATGGTCTTCTGCTTCTTCTTACACTCTTCTTCCTTCCGCTCTTCAATCTTCATCTTTTTCCTCGTTCTTCTTTCACCTCCCCGCTCCCGCTGCCGTCCAGAGGAGTCTCCCAGAATGGGTGGTCTTCAGTTTGACATTTCTTTCATAAGAAGGGACGGGGCCACCCGGTGACGTAAATGGGTGACCCGTCCCCTTCTGACATCATTCGTTGTCATGTTGAGGGCATGTGGCCTGGTATGTTTCGGAGGGGGGGGGCGCTCGCTTGTCCCCACCCCCTCCTGCCATGCCAGGGCTGTGCGCTCGGATAAGGGTCTGGTTTGGATTTTGGGGGGCCCTTATGCCATTTTTTTTAACAATTTGGTGTGGGTTCCCCTTAAAATCCATATCAGACCTGAAGGGCCTGGTATGGCCTTTGGGGGGGACCCCAACGTCATTTTTAGAAAAAAATTTGGCACGGGGTTCCCCTTAAAATCCATACCAGACCTGAAGGGCCTGGTTTGGATTTTGGGGGACCCCCACATATTTTTTTTTACATTTTGGCGCAGGGTTCCCCTTAAAATCCAAACCAGACCTGAAGGGCCTGGTACAGACTTTGGGGGGGACCCCTACGCAATTTTTTTTTATTTTGGACGGGGTTCCCCTTAAAATACATACCAGACCTGAAGGTCCTGGTATGGACGGGGGGGAAACCCAATTATTTCTCAGTGACTTTATCTATATTGCTGGCAACCAGCAATACATTACAAATTACAAATTTTTGCTGTACAAATGTAATTTTGCTTTGGCTATGTTCTAAACAGCACAGAGGTGTACTCTTTTACAGGAAAACCCCCCAGGCACAATATTTAAAGGAATATTTCATTTTAATTGTTTCACTTTAACCCAGAGTAGGTTTACTTCCTCTGTATTCCCCTGCATAGTAGATGCATAATGGGCTACTATGCTGCCAGTCACAGAACGATCACAGTGAAGAAACGGTACGGAGGCCGTTTCTTCACTGCACATGTGCCAAAATTACGTCAGCACAGCTAGTACACTGCATATCTCCTGAACCATGCAGGTTTGGGAGATATGCAGGGCACCTACAGGTAAGCCTTATTATAGGCTTACCTGTAGGTGAAAGTGGTTGTCAGGAGTTGACAACCACTTTAAGCATTATTAAAATTACTGCTCCTGTAAAAATGATTGATTTAAAAACGTTTTGCATTGATACATGTCCCCTAGGGCAGGACCCGGGTCCCGATTTACTTTTTAGGGCAATGACTTGCATATAAGCCTTTAAAATGAGCCCTTTTGATTTTTCATGTTCAAGTCCCATTGATTTTAATGGTGTTCGCACACATTTTTTGCCTGTTCGCAAGCTCTGGTGCGAACCGAACAGGGGGGTGTTCGGCCCATCCCTAGACAGCAGTCTACAAATACAGTTTTCTGCAGTTTTCTGCAATTAAGCTTAAAGGCCCTTGAACTGTTTAGCTGTCCTCCAATTTTATTTTTGTCTCAGAGTCTGCTAAATGTTTTTTCACCTGCCTAAGGGTGTCCTGGCCTTAACCCCCTCTCCCTAGTTTGTTTGAGACAATAAATCTCTTTTTGCATTCTCAAAGTGTCTGGCGCTCAACTTACTCTATCTGCAATACACCCACTATGCCTAGTAACCCATACTGTGAAGAGGGATGTCAGCTCTCCATGACTCTGAAGGTCACCACTAGGCCTGCAGAGGTTGGGGGCATCGCTACAGTTTATTCAGCTTGTCTGCAACCTGCATTAAAACTAAGAAAAAAATAATACGATTAAAGAAGGCATCTTCACCGCATATCTGTTTGTTTCAGTAGGACTGGTTTATTAAAGGCATAGAGTGTGTTCATTTAACATATTTAATGTACACTTTCCTTAAATAACATATGTGAAGCAAAATTTAGCAAAGACCTGTTCATTCCGCATTTTTTGTAATTACATAAATAAAATTGTACAGCAAAATGAAGATATAAAGGGACACCTGATGCCTTCCTTGTTCTCAGTCCTGGTCTGCAAGCATGTAGTCTCTACATTGTAGATAAGTGTCTGGGTGGAGCGTAAGGCACCCTAAAGGGGAACTCTAGATTCTTAATTCGGTAATGCCCAACTAAGCAGGTGGAGGCCGGGGTCATGGGAAATCAGCATTAAGGCAGCACTTCAACTTATAAGCGAGCACACTTCATGGCACAATTAACTTTTCCTGTCTCATTCACTTCACAGCGGCATTACATAGAGCCTGTATCCCACCCTCCAGCCCAGCTTTGATGCCACCTCACTCCCAGTGACATTCTACTAGAATTAAGCCAACTTGCGAGGACCCGCTTCTTCTCAGTGACATACAGCTAGATACATAGGGGCCAGTAGCATTGCTATGGGGGGGCGGGGGGTGTGGCCCGCACTGGGTGACACCCGCCAGAGGGGTGACACCGGGGCCGCCGCTACACACTGATTGTACCATATTGGAGCAGAGCAGTGCGAGCAGGGCACGTGCATGGGAGGCGGTCTGTATCACTCCCCAGTCAGTGAAACTGCCCATCGGGGATCTCCGATATCTCCTGAGGCAGCTGGAGTTGGTGGCCAGGGGGTGTGGCTGCCTCCTCCACTCCTCCCACAGACTCCTTCATTCATCTAGATGATCCCACAGCTAAAGGAGAAGAAAGAGGCGAGCACACAGCAGCCCTGCCCGGGTGTCTTCATCTCCAGGCATGCTGTAAGTGACTGAGCACACTGTCACTACAACCTACCCTATGCCTATACCACCCCAAAACTGCCCTATACCACCTCTACCTGCCCTATGCCACCCCAAACTGCCCTATGTCACCCCAACCTTCCCTATACCATTCCAACCTGCCCTATACCACCTCAACCTGCCCTATACCACCCTAACCTGCCCTATACCACCCCAAACTACCATTATACCACCCCAACCTGCTCTATACCACCCTAAACTGCCACTATACCTCCACAACCTGCCACTATACTAACCTAAACTATCATTTACAGGGCCGGTTTGGGGTGCGCCCTGTGACCCTGCGCTTCCTGCAGGGCGCTGTGCAGCTCAGACAGGAGGGGGGTGACACCATGCTTTACTGCACCAGGTGACACCAACCCTAGTGATGCCACTGATAGGGGCTTTATGATGCAGGTCCAGTCCCAGATACACAGGGGCACTGACCACTAGAGAGGAGGTTGCATTCACTCACCCCCTCACGACCCGAGCACATCGTGATCCTTGCTAGTCACACTGTGCACATGCTGGCTGGCAGCTTGAGCACCAAATACATACCAGTTACTTGTGGCAATGGCAATCAGATCTTTCACTTGCAACAATCTCCGCTTGCAAACCTTCAGTAGTACACCTAAACCTTTAGTGTTCTTTTGATACACCTGCCTTACATGCACCACTTTGGTAATAACTTCAGACCAGACATTTACATACTTGAGAACATTTACTGGAGTTTCCTGCAAGCACAGAGTTAACAGATCACATTCTTTCACAGTTTATTGCTGTCACAGTTACAGTTCATTCTAACTAACTAGGCAGATTCAGGCTGCACACGTCATACCTCTAATCAAGAAAGAGAGTCCATGTCTAAGTTCTGTGTTCTGGTTCCAGTACCCTGACTGGGTACCCCAGGAGGGTGACCACATGTTCCCAGAAAAACTTCATCTTATAGCACAGCCTCAAGGGCAACATTGAAAAAACACAAATACTTTAAATATCAGGCTTGCGAGATGCCTTAAGGCATGTAGGTTGCAGTTTGCATATTACAGGTGCATTTTGCTTTATTCAATACATGCTTTTGATCCATTGAAGTCTATGGAATCAAAGACCAAAAAAAAGTCCTGGCCTTTTCCATAAAATGCACAGATGTGAACTGCATCCATAGGAAACCATGTTAAATGGACTTTAGTGTGTTTCTGCAAAGCTGAAAATGCACTAAAAAATGCATAGGTGTGAACCAGGCCTAAAACTGTGTTATAGGGCAGTGCAATTTTCACAGACAATCTCAGCAGCATATTTGGCTGTGGAATTGTTTTTATTTTCTTTTACAATTGAATTGACTTACATACAGCAGTAGCATGCCAATCTGATTGATTTCAGTTTCAAACACATTTTTTTTCAGGAAGCTTTAGCAGCAACACATGCATTTTCATCAGTTGATCAAAAGCCCACTTTTAATGCCAGAGAGAAGTTGTCCAGTAGCTGACTTGTTCTTGTTCTCGACAATGTAAATCTGACCTGCTGCTTTCCAAATTCTATCAATCTCTCATTAAAATACTGAAGATGATACAGCTTAGTAAAATTGGCCAGCAGTGGGATATATGTAATTAGGGAGAAATGGCCAAAATCTACTAGCGACAGGCAGGTGTTTTATTACTTAACCACTTGCCGACAGCTGATTGGCATTTGACGGCGACAGAGTGGCTCTGTAATGCGGATCGCCCGCGCGCTCACTGTGTTCGGGGAGGGCCAGGGAGCGGGTGCGGCGGAGATCTGGCCACCCGCGATGCCCCCCGGAGTGAAAGAACGAAGGTCTGTGTAAGTAAACACGGACCTCCGTCCTGTGAGGGGGGAAGGGCTGTGATCACAGCCTTCCTTTACACGGAAGCTGTGATCGCTTCCCTTCCCCAGCTAGGGCAGTCCCCCCACAGTAAGAACACGCCCAGGGAACACAGTTAACCCTTAGAGCGCCCCCTGCAGGTTAACCCCTTCACTGCCAATGGCATTTACACAGTAATCAGTGCATTTTTATAGCACTGATCGCTGTATAAATGCCAATGGTCCCAAAAAAGTGTCAAAATGTTCCGACATGTCCGCTGACATATCGCAGTACCGCTAAAAATCGCAGATCGCCGCCATTACTAGTAAAAAATAAAAAATAAATAAAAACCCCAGAAATGAATTCTCATCATCCGTAAACGCAACCACTTTTGCGCAAACCAATCAATAAACGCCGATTGCGATTTTTTTTATCACAACTATGAGGAAGAATATAAATCGATGAAAAAAAATGTTTTTTTATATTTTTTTTTGGATTTGTATTTTAGCAAAAAGTAAGAAATTTGGGTTTTTTTGCAAAATTGTTGCTCTTCTTTTGTTTATAGCGGCGATGGGAAAAAAGGACGCAAATTTTGATTGGGTACAAACGTCGCATGACCACGCAATTGTCAGTTAAATCGACGCAGTGCCGAATCGCAAAAAGGGCTCCGGTCCTAAAGTGTGAAATCCTTCCGGGGCTGAAGTGGTTAACGAAATTACAGTTTCCTCACCGATCTTAATCTTTCCCTATGTAGTTTGTCAACTTTCTCTACAATGACTTCCAAGTTACTGAAACTTTGTCTGCCCTTTGCCCCCCCCCTTCCCCCCTATTATAGTAAGGAGACTTGCTTATCCAAAAGTCCCCAAACTAAAAAGATCCAAAGGGACGATTGCCCAAGAAAGCTGTAAATCTGAATCAAAGTACATTTCCTCACTGGCTTTAGCCTCTCTTTGCAGTGTGGTAAATTACCCTAAGCTTTCCCTACAAAAGATTCCAATTTACAGACACTATGGGGTTGATTTACTAAAGCTGGAGAGTGCAAAAACTGGTGCAGCTGTGCATGCTAGCCAATCAGCTTCTAACCTCAGCTTGTCCAATCAAGCTTTGACAATAAAACCTTGAAGCTGATTGGTTTCTGTGTGGAGCTGCACCAATTTTTGCACTTTCAAGCTTTAGTAAATCAACCCCATGGCTGCTCTGTGCACCCTCACTACCACTAACCGCAAACCCTTCAATATGTGCCTCAAACCCATAGTAGCAGCAAACCTGAACCTAATCCTTATAAATAAGATAAAGTTTTAAATACCCAATGATGTGTAAAGTGAACACAACATCAACTTTAATAACATACAGTTTTCAAACTGAATCTATTTAATAAATCAGCTCTGCTATCTTTATCATTAAATGGAAGTGTGTGAATAGAAAAAAACAAACATCTTTACTCATTAGTGTGATGCTGCAGATGGCTTTCACTAGCTCTAAGCCCAAGAACTGAGCAATTACATGACAACTGATCATTTAGTTTTTGGTCTTCCCGGAGCAGAGAGCTATGACCATCACACCACAATCACTGCTCTCCGCTATGCCCCTCCAGTGTTCACTGGAGAGTCGGGCTGTGGAGAGGGCAAGAGCGGGTGACTCAGGCTCTCAGCAGTGCGCTGTCAGGCTGATCCAGCTGCCCATCAGGCATCTGGATGAATTCCAACATAACTGTTAGGATCCTTCTAGAACCTTGAGCCAGCTGATTCTGGGTCACAGGGGAGTACAAACAAGTACACTCCTGTGGCCCACAAGAGAAGTCTGGTCAAAAAAGCTTCAGTCACGCTTCTCCTTTATTAAATTCATGTAAACCTTAACATTTGACTTCTCTTATTTGTGCCCTTTTGGTCTGTTAAATGTACCACCAAATGTGTTTTGTTAAATCTGTTTGACAAGTGCAAAAAAAAACTGCCAGCTGATTCTGCCAGAAATCCAACTTGTAAATCCCAGTGGAATCTACTTTTTCTGCACTGAAATGTCATTAGCCCTGCCCAGTTTACCTACAGTATCTTACAAAAGTGAGTACACCCCTCACATTTTTGTAAATATTTTATTATATCTTTTCATGTGACAACACTGAAGAAATGACTCTTTACTACAATGTAAAGTAGTGAGTGTACAGCTTGTATAACAGTGTCAATTTGATGTCCCCTCAAAATAACTCAACACACTGCCATTAATGTCTAAACTGCTGACAACAAAGGTGAGTACACACCAAAGTTAAAATGTCCAAATTGGGCTCAAAGTGTCAATATTTTGTGCGGCCACCATTTTTTTCCAGCACTGCCTTAACCCTCTTGGGCATGGAGTTCACCAGAGCTTCACAGGTTGCCATTGGAGTCCTCTTCCACTCCTCCATGACGACATCACAGAGCTGGTGGATGTTAGAGACCTTGCGCTCCTCCACCTTCTGTTTGAGGATGCCCCACAGATGCTCAATAGGGTTTAGGTCTGGAGACATGCTTGGCCAGTCCATCCCCTTTACCCTCAGCTTCTTTAGCAAGGCAGTGGTGGCCTTGGAGGTGTGTTTGGGGTCGTTATCATGTTGGAGTACTGCCCTGGGGCCCAGTCTCTGAAGGGAGGGGATCATGATCTGCTTCAGTATGTCACAGTACATGTTGGTAGGCATGGTTCCCTCAATGAACTGTAGCTTCCCAGTGCCTGTACCTCTCATGCAGCCCCAGACCATGACACTCCCACCCCCATGCTTGACTGGTTGCCGCCACACACGCTTGACACCATGTGAACCAAATAAGTTTATGTTGGTCTCATCAGACCACAGGACATGGTTCCAGTAATCCATGACCTTAGTCTGTTTGTCTTGAGAAAACTGTTTGCAGGCTTTCTTGTGCATCATCTTTAGAAGAGGCTTTGCAGCAGCCATGCAGTCCAATTTGATGCAGTGTGCGGCGTATGGTCTGAGCACTGACAGGCTGACCCCCTACCCCTTCAACCTCTGCAGCAATGCTGGCAGCACTCATACGTCTATTTCCCAAAGGCAACCTTTGGATATGATGCTGAGCATGTGCACTCAACTTCTTTGGTCTACCATGGTGAGGCCTGTTCTGAGTGGAACCCGTCCTGTTAAACCGCTGTATGGTTTTGGCCACCATGCGGCAGCTCAGTTTTAGGGTCTTGGCAATCTTCTTATAGCCTAGGCCATCTTTATGAAGAGAAACAATTATTTTTTTCAGATCCTCAGAGAGTTCTTTGCCATGAGATGCCATGTTGAACTTCCAGTGACCAGTATGAGAGATTGAGAGTGATAGCACCAAATGTAACACACCTGCTCCCCATTCACACCTGAGACATCCTTGTAACACTAACAAGTCACATGACACCGGGGAGGGAAAATGGCTAATTGGGCCCAATTTGGACATTTTCACTCAGGGGTGTACTCACTTTTGTTGCCAGCGGTTTAGACATTAATGGCTGTGTGTTGAGTTATTTTGAGGGGACAGCAAATTTATACAAGCTGTACACTCACTACTTTACATTGTAGCAAAGTGTCGTTTCTTCAGTGTTGTCACATGAAAAGATATAATAAAATATTTACAAAAATGTGAGGGGTGTACTCACTTTTGTGAGATACTGTATGTGAACTACAGATTACCTACTCCATATGCTTTGAAAATTAGGAGAAGGGGAGGTGTTCTGTAGTCCAAATCAGAAGCAAGCACCTAGGGTGACAACACTGCTCCTCCATATAGTAGATACAGCGAGTACGTATTGCCATCTTAAGACATGAAGTGTGTACCTGGCTAGGTCACCAGGTGAAAAAATGGGAAAAGGGCACTAAAGAAAACTAGGACAGCCACAAAATCTAAGGACTGGCAAGCTGTAATATGTTAGATTCTTTTTTTTTTTCTTGGGTTTAGATACACTTAAAGTGCACAGAACAATATGGCTGTAGAAACTATAGCAACCCATAGCAACTAGGGATGAGAAGATATGCCTGGGATCTGTTAGAAAACTGTTTTGTGAATCTTGCTCATAGTTTGCAAACTTTGTGGTGAGCACCATCAGGGAGGCAAATAAAAAAATAATGGAAAGCTGGCACTGCCACTGCCCACTGAAGACCTGTTTCAATGCCAAGTCTAAAAAAACAAAACAAATAAAAACAACAAAAATAAACATTATCTCTCCATACCCAAAGCAATCAGCTCTTCTTAACAGTATTAGCATGCACTGGCAATACAGCTGCTGTCAGTCCTCCCTTTATTCTTTAAATGATTGGCTTTAGTGACTCGGATGACCAAGTGCAAAGGCCATGCACTACATTATGCTGTGTGTTGTTCCTTTTTTTAGTGGTAAACCTGCAAACTTTGTGCCAAAAGTTTTGAACCCATGGTAAAGGTGAACCCCAACTTAATAGCAACCAATGGCATGCCATATCCCAGAACATCAGGTAAACAGAAAAAGGTGTTTGGTGTATTCCCATTATAAATGAACAAATTTATATTTCCCAAAGTTGTATCTATTTTCCATTCTTTTCCCAAATATTTCAAATACAAAAAAATCCTCAGCACTGAAAGTAAGACACTGACAGTTGTTTTTTATGAAAGATTTCAATTCTGCTCATCTTCAGGAAAATGACCCTTTTTATTTTGTTGTGGACATAAAATTATGGCCTTCAGAAAATTGGATGCGTTTCTGTTGAGGGAAATCAATTTTCTCACTGCCATGTATGATCAACATGTCACAACCATCACCCAGATAATAACAGTAAACTACTAGTAAAATGTCTGGTGATAATATTGGTTTTGGGAAAGGGCGAAAAAGCTGCAAAAAAAGTATTTTTTTATTTTTTTGGAATAAAAGTGAAACGAGGAGAAAAAAATAACAAAATATATAACTTTTATCTTTTTTTTCTTCCTTTTCTGATCTGTAATTTTTTAAGCTTTTGTACTAATACATCAACATGCAGATGAAAGTGATGAGAAATGCATTCTTCCCAGAAAGTAAGAGCACTTTGTGAGTAAACCACTTTCTCCTTTTCCAACCAGCTTGTTAATGGTTGCCTAATAGTAAAAGAGGACCCATACTATGATGACCCAGGAGTCTATTTAGGACAGTGAGGTAACAGGGAAAATACGAAAGTGGCAGCTACATATGGATAGTACAAACAAAAGGAAGCATCAAATATGACCTTGCTGCTGGAGTGTTAATAGCTTTCAAGCCATCATCCCTGACACTTAGCATCCTCTGTGCTCCACCTCTGTAAGCTTCCCGGCAGAAGTGTACATTAGCAGAATTATACAGTTACACAACTCTGCAATGGGCAAGGAAACAACATTAAAAGTGATTAAATAGTCATCTCTAGTACACTCATACATACATTATCTGTCATTTTAATTTATGATATGTTATTAATATATAAATACCGGGTATAAGTGTTGCAGTGCAAGATATTTCATGTGGAATCTATTGATTTCTCCAATGTCTAAAAAGGAATGAAGCATGGACAACCCAGTCTCCAGGTCTTGATAGCAAACACAAATAACAGGTGATGAGACTGGGAAATAGGAGACAGTGGTTTCTAATGGAAGACTTTGTGGATGCATACTTTCCCTGAGAGATGGCTCACCAGGGGGAACTTAGAAATGCGGAATAAAAAAAGTTTTGGTTAACCTGAGTGCAGCGTTTCCATAAGATTGGAGTCTGCAAATGAAGTATGGAATGTTGGCATAAAGATAGACTACATGATACAGTCAATGTCTGACCTGGTGCCAGAATGCAGACACATTTCTTAAAACATTTCTAAAGCAATTCAGTCTCAAGACTTTCAAGGGAATTGTCTCTGTGCCAAATTATAAACAAGGCATAAAAAATATGTGAAATGGCAGCTAAGTAATAATTCATATTTTAAAAATATAACAATTGTTGTGTGCAAGTCTAAAGCCCCGTACACACGGTTCGACGATCATACAACCAAACGGCCCAAATCAAATGTTGGCTGTTGTATCTCGTGTACTGACATGCACAAAACGATCGTACGACCAAGCCGAATGTAGTGACGTGTTATGAACGTATAAAGAGAAAGTTCAGGTGCATGTAATTAGCATCCGGCTGTTCTTGACTTCTGAGCATGCGTGTTTTGCACAATACAACTTGTTGGACCAACTTCTCTGTACGCACGGTACAACGGTCGTACGACCGCTTGTTGTACTAGAAAAGTTTTCTAGTCTGCTCATACAACTTCTGTTGTACGACCGTCGTACGTAGGCTGTTCTAATTGCGCGTACTAACGGTCTATTTAGTGTACAACGGTCGTACGTACGACCTGTTGTATACGATCGTCGACCCGTGTGTATGAGGCATTAGCCTTGAAGTCCTCACTTTGAATCCTGACCTGGAGGTTATCTGCACAAAGTTTGCATGTTCTCCTTGTGTTTGTGTTGGTTTTCTTCCACACTCTAAAGACCTTGCTGGTAGGTTAAAGAGGAAGTAAACTTCCATGTATTCTTTGTACCTATAGGTAAGCCTATAATAAAGCTTACCAATAGGTACTGTAAATATCTCCTATACGTGTGCAGATTAGGAGATATTTACCGTATATGCACCCAATTATGTCATCAGCGCATGCGCTCTGAAGGAACGGCCACTTCTTCAGAACCCTGTGTCATGACCATGGCACCAGCCAGTCACACAGCTGGAGTCCACGGACCCGGAAGGAAGGCAGGCGAAGATGAATGCGGCCTCCGGGGGTGACGACGAGAGCTTCATATGCAGGTAAGTTTAACATAATGTGCTAGAATGCGTTGCACCCTAGCACATTATGCCTTACGTTTGCAGTTCAGAAAAAATCCTCAAAAAAACAACGCTTTACTTCCTCTTTAATTGGCATCTGTATGCAAGCTAGGAACCTTAGATTGTAAGCTCTTTGAGATCAGGGACAAATATGAATGTATCTAAGGCGCTGTATAACATTTTCAGTGCTGTATGTAAATGCCTGTAATAAATAAGCCAGCGTTTTGCTAACACAACATTCTAAATTCATATAACTCACCTATTTTAACTTTTACTAACTAAATATCTTTAATTGGGAAAATCCAGAATGCTAAGTTAGAATAGCTTACAATAAAATGTAGGTGTAAATAATTTTTTTCCAAGTACTTGTTTTTGTCCTAAAACAGAAACGTAAGTTTTGGCAATATATGTTTTATATTGTAATGAAGTTAAAAAGCTGAATGAAAACAAAAGCTGCCTTCATTTTAATAGGTAAATTCGACAGATTTTTCAGAAAGCATGTTTTCTGGCAAGGACAGTAAATACAGCTTTGCCTTGTAAGTCTGGACAGAGAAATAAGCAGCCATGACAACAAAAGAAGTGTGAGCCTTTTGGTCCCAAAGCAGTGTAAGATCTCTCCAGCTCTAAAAAGAATATATGATCCTAGGTACAGAACAGACTACTGTACACATAAAGGCAGATTCCATTTAGGCTACCTATTGAAAATTTTCCTAATATAATTTTCTTTTAATTTTTTGATATCATAAGGAAGAGTTGCCTTTGCTATCCCCGCACATTTTTCTTGAGACAGGAATTAAGAAGAAATCCCCCCTATGGTACAAAGAGCAGCGATGACAATATGTTTGAGAATGTAGACCTCACGCTATTTAAAAAATGGATTTGGAATTCGATCGATAAGACCCAATCATATACACCAATCATATGCTATACTTACCACATTTTCATAGATGTTGAATTTAAAGGAATTTTAAAGGGTTGTAATAAATGAAAGCTAGATAAGTATAAATTATACTAATATTAATACTATACTACTGTATATAATATATATCATTACAAACAGTACCCTAAATTAACTACTTTAATTCATCAGTTTTTGCACAATCAAACCTTTCAGAATGACCATTTTAGAAAGGAAAGTTCATCCTGCTGAGTTCTATTCAGCTTCAAATAATGACTGTTTACCAATTGTGATCAATGTAAATGAATTTTCTCTCAATAAGTGCACTTTTATTTACCTTCATCTTTTTTTCAAGCCGCAACATAAAAAGATGTTTGTCTGCTTCCAGCTGTTACAACGGCATATTCTGCAATTTCTGCCCACAGTCTAAAAAAAAATGGACTTTCATTAAAACAGTTTGAAAAACCTTTCCTTGCTGACTGTAGACCCTGTTCTGCCTCAGTGCATAAATATTTAGTCGTTTTGTATAATTCAGCAGAATATAATTCACAAAAGGACTCTAGAATCCAGAAGTGACTGAGTTACTGTGTCCATGATTTCAAAATTAATTGCATTTTTCAAATACTTGGTTCTACCAGGACTGTCCGGCCAGGACTGACAGCATTGCTTGTGTGTGCATAATGCACTATGCCTGATAATACTATTTCATCAAATATTTGGATGCTTTTCTTGTGGGCCTATGGGTCATATTAAACTGATTTCCAAGTAAATCTGAAATAGCATCTTATCTTTGTCCTTGAAGAAAGAGAGATATGATGTAAGGTAGGAAAAGCAGAGTATTGTCATTGGCACATTTTCCAGTGGTAAGTCATTTGCTCCAGGTCAATCAATAATCTCTCTTAGTAAATGCCACTGTTTAGTCTACAGAAAGGTTATCAAGTTGAGCATTTATTTACATTTTTATAATGTTATCAGAAAAAGGGAGTTGGACATTTCAAATATTTACACTTGATTAGGGACTGACACAGTATGTAAAGCAATTTGGATATCCTAAAAGTAGATGTAAACCCTAACTGGATAACATTTAGTTTTCTTAAGCTCTATGTATCAAACAATTGCTATTTTTTTGTTTTAAAAAAAGTGCCTTTTTCACTTTTCCATTCATTTTTCATTTCTTTTGCATCTCAGTGTCACCGATCTCTTACAGCCTCTTTCAGTCACTTCCTGTCTATATGCCCTTGCTTCAGTGTTGGCTGCACTTTACTGCTTTATACTGACTTCCCTCAGGTTCAATGTAGGAAAATGTAAGTAATGTACTTGGAAGCTAAAGAAATGCATGCAAGTTACTCACTAGGGGGAGAACCTCTGGGAAAATCAAGGATGGAAAATGATCTGGAGGTTCTGGTAGATCACAGACAATTCCAAGCTGCAGCAAGCAAGGCCAGCTGACTATTAGCATGCATTTAAAATGATACTTACTCAAGAGATTAAACTATGAATTATACGATAATTCTACTTAAAAAACCCTGGTTTAGTCACACCATGAGTATGCCATCAAGTTCTGTTCAGCAATCCTCAAGAAAGATGTGCTTGAACTGGAGAGAGTCCAGAGAAAGGCAACAAAGATAATAAGGGGGTTGGAGGACCTTATAAGGAACAACTACAAACATAAAACATATTCTCCCTGGAGAAGCCCTGCTTAACCACTTCAGCCCCGGAAGGATTTCCAGCTTTAGGACCGGAGCCCTTTTTGCGATTCGGCACTGCGTCGCTTTAACTGAAAATTGCGCGGTCGTGCGACATTGTACCCAAACGAAATTTGCGTCCTTTTTTTCCCACAAATAGAGCTTTCTTTTGGTGGTATTTGATCACCTCTGCGTCATTTCTGATCGCCGCTATAAACAAAAGAAGAGCGACAATTTTGCAAAAAAACCCAAATTTCTTACTTTTTGCTAGAATACAAATCCAAAAAAAAAAATATAAAAAAACATTTTTTTTCACCGTTTTTGGCCGATTTATATTCTTCCTCATATTTGCGATAAAAAAATCGCAATCGGCGTTTATTGATTGGTTTGCGCAAAAGTGGTCGCGTTTACGGATGGTGAGAATTCATTTCTGGGGTTTTTATTTTTTTTTTATTTTTTACTAAAAAT
>BLSH010441241.1:756980-768440 GCA_018402905.1 Glandirana rugosa
TGCCTTTGGTGTGCTAGGTCCCTGGGTGCGGTGGCTAGTAGCAGGCCTACTGTCTAGGGGACGCTCACGCCGCTTTTGCAACCTGCTTCCTCTTTTGCTGTGCTGGTGCCTTTGTGCGACCACCACCTCTTCCTCCAAACTGCACATGTCACTCGCATGACCCTCATTCCATGTGGGGTCTAGGACCTCATCATCCTCCTCCACATCATCTTCCACCCACCCTTCACCACTGCCCTCCTTGTCAGTCTGCACACTGGAAAGCTGCAGCAGTTGGCACCTGTGTTTCGTCATCATCAGAGACGTGCAGCGCTGGTGTTTCCATGTCCTCATCCTGCAACAGAAGTGGTTGGGCATCGGTGCACTCAATGTCTTCCACTTCTGGGGCAGGGCTATGTAGATGGCTCAAGGAAAGCACGCCAGGAGAGTCATCAAAAAACATAAGAGTCTGTTGCATGACTTGGGGCTCAGACTGCTTGGCTAATTTACAAGGGGCTGAGGGGAAAGACAGATGACCATGGGGTTCAGTTGCCAACTCTGAGCTTTCAGCAAGGGACCGGGAGGGAGACAATGTGAAGGAACTGGAGGCATTGTCAGCCACCCAATCTACTATCGCCTGTACTTCTTCTGGCTTCACCATTCGTTGAGCGGCATTCGGGCCTACCATATAACGTTGAAGGTTCTGCGGCTACCTGAGGAAGGTGTTTTACTTGTGTGTGTAGTTGGCACAGATCAACCATGTCCTCTCCTTCCAACAGGAGCTTCACCAACACCAGCAGCACCAGCAGCACCACGACCACGTCCCTTATTTGACGCTCTCCTCATTCTGCCCGTAAATGTACTATGTAGCCCTATTTAAGTATTTATTAATACAAAAAAATGAATAATAAATTCTTCTTCTTCTACAGGACCAGAAGGGACCTCTCCCTTTAAAACTAGGAGATGATTATAGAACAATAATCTGTCCCTTACAGCAACAGCAGGAACCTGACCCTATAGGAGTAGGCAATGATTATAGAAAAATAATCTGTCCCTTACAGAACCAGCAGGAACCTCTCCCTTTAGAACTAGGAGATAATTATAGAACAATAATCTGTCCCTTACAGCAACAGCAGGAACCTGACCCTATAGGAGTAGGCAATGATTTTAGAAAAATAATCTGTCCCTTACAGGACTAGCATGAACATCTCCCTTTAGAACTAGGAGATAATTATGGAACAATAATCTGTCCCTTACAGCAACAGCAGGAACCTGACCCTATAGGAGTAGGCAATGATTTTATAAAAATAATTTGTTCCTTACAGCAACAGCAGGAACCTGACCCTATAGGAGTAGGCAATGATTTTAGAACAATAATGTGTCCCTTACAGCAACAGCAGGAACCTGGCCCTATAGGAGTAAGCAATGATTTTAGAACAATAATCTGTCCCTTATAGCAACAGCAGGAACCTGACCCTATAGGAGTAGGTGATGATTTTAGAACAATAATCTGTCCCTTACAGCAACAGCAGGAACCTGACCCTATAGAAGTAGGAGATGATTTTAGAACAATAATCTGTCCCTCTAAGCAGTAGACTCTACCTAGTCCAGTCAGATCGTTCTGTAATGCAGGATGAGATGTTATTTGATCTGCAATCTGTCCCTAAAAGCAGTAGTAGTAGTAATCTCTACCTAGTCCACAATCAGATCATTCTGTAATGCAGAATGAGATCTGCAATCTGTCCCTCAAAGCAGTAGTAGTAGTAATCTCTACCTAGTCCACAATCAGATCGTTCGGTAATGCAGTATGAGATTTGCAATCTGTCCCTCAAAGCAGATCATTCTGTAATACAGGATGAGATCTGCAATCTGTCCCTCGAAGCAGTAGTAGTAGTAATCTCTACCTAGTCCACAATCAGATCAATGAGATGTTATTATATCTGCAATCTGTCCCTCACAGCGCCGGCAGCATCCTCTCCCTACACTAGCCAGAGAGCATGTGACATGCAGCACTAAGTGACTCCAGCTTATTAAGAGGCTGGGTCACATGATGCACTGGCCAATCACAGCCAAGCCATTAGTAGGCATGGCTGTGATGGCTTCTAAGGGCAAACCAGTGAAACGCTTGTTGATTGGCTGCCCTGCAGCTATTCAACATGCGTGATCAAATACCCAAACTCAGAACCCGAACCCAAACTTTTTTTCAAATGTCCGGGTTCGGGTCCGTGTCACGGACACCCCAAAGTTCGGTACGGACCCGAACTTTACAGTTCGGGTTCGCTCAACTATATTTATGGTATCTAAAGTAGTTCAATGTTACTAGAGAACCCCACAATTTATGGCTGCCTCCTTCACATTGGAAGTAGTATGTAGTGCTAAAACTGAAGGCTGAAAAATGTTCTTCAATTTAATAATTAAACTAAATGTGAGATATAGAAAATTGAATTTTGTTACTACTTACATCCAAAACTTTTTTCAAATAAAGTTGGGAAAAGTTTTTATTGCTGCCTGTGTCGTATATGGTGATGTTTCCCCTTACTTCTTTTTTTTGTGATACCTGCTATCTGGACAGAAATTTCCATAACTGGGAAATAGACAACAATAAAACCTGACAAAGATTCCAAATTTTTCCTACTCTGACAACAAGTGTGTTTATTGCTGTTGGTCCTCACTGGAGATATTTCCTATGCCTTTCTGGGGAACAGGCATGACAGGAAATGAGAGAAAGTCTCTTCAGTGGGACAAACAATCTGTAAAAACCTAAGAGTTTGTAATCATTCTTCAATTTATCCATCACTGAATGTGTGTCTGTGGTCCACTCCAAAACAGGGCTTCTAAGACTTTTTCAAAAGTGTTTACTGTTCACTAGCTTGTTTTGGAATGGAATTGGAGAACCAGCATGGTCAGCAGGAGTAATACAATTCCCAGCATCGGTGGCCAATGGGGGGAAATAAATGCACTGGCATCATTGGACTGTAGAATTTAGAAATGCCCTGGCTTCAGTGTTCAATAGGTGGAATGGTGCCCCATTATTAATCTTACTTGGAGGAATATGCCCATCATTGGTGTTTAGTGGTGGGAATGGTGCCCCATCATTGATATTCAGTGGCACTTGCCTTGTAAGATCCATGTCATGCAACACTTTTTGTGTTGATCTCATTACTGGAACTATGCAATGATCAGTGGGCATGAAACCCTTTCACATGATTGTCCATGTGATACATTTCCGCGTGCTGAAATGCCACTCTGCAATTGGTGTTTCCCTTCGCAAGGCTGTAGTTTGGGAACTAAAGCAATGTAACAAAGTTCCAGTTAACATCAAAACTATTATTTTTTATTTTTTTAACTACTTAAGAACCACCCACCACATATACACTGCGGCAGGGCGGCTCTATTGTGTGAAACAACGTACCTGTACGTTGTTTCATGCAATAGATAGTGTAGGCTATGAAAGTGTGAAGGAGGAGTTGATGCGCGTGTCCGGTGGACCTGATGTAAACAAGGCAGATCCCAGTTCTGACAAGGGAGAACATGGAGATCGTCTGTTCCTAGTAATCAGGAGCAGCGATCTCTGTGTTGTTCCTGTCAGTACTCCCCCACACAGTAAGAAAGCACAACTGGGGAACACAGTTAACCCTTTGATCGCCCCTGATGTTAATACCCTCTCTGCCAGTGTAATTTATACAGTGATCAGTGCATTGTTTAGCACTGATCACTGGATTGGTGTCACTGGTCCCCAAAAAGTGTCACTTAGGGTCAAATTTGTCCACCGCAATGTCACAGTCCCGCTAAAAATCGCTGATTGCTGCCATTATCAGTAAAAACAATAAAAAAAAATAAAAGTCCATAAATCTATCCCACAGTTTGTAGACGATATAACTTTTGCGCAAACCAATCAATATACACTTATTGGGATTTTTTTTTACCAAAAATATGTAGCAGAATACATATTGCCCTAAATTGATGAAGATATTTTTTTTGTTTACATTTTTTTGGATATGTATTATAGCAGAAAGTAAAAAATATAGTTTTTTTTTTTTTCAAAATGTTCGATTTTTATTTGTTTATAGCGCCAAAAATAAAAATCACAGAGGTGATCAAATATCACCAAAAGAAAGCTCTATTTATGGGAAAAAAGGACATACATTTTGTTTGGGTATAGCATTGCACGCCTGCGCAATTGTCAGTTAAAATAATGCAGTGCGGTATCGCAAAAAATGGCATGGTCATTAAGGGGGTAAATTCTTCCAGGGCTAAAGTGGTTAATGATAGTTTTAAAATCTCAGCTCAGCAAAACAGACATTTAGGCTTTTACCCACATGATCATCACTATGTTGGTGTTTTAAAAAAGGGCCCAACGTTAGGGGTGTTCTTCTTGAACAAATTCCATAGCACTGAAGGGCAACAGAGTTGGTATTATTGGTGGGGGGTTTGCATGTTAATAGCAGATTAGCTGTCCAGTCTAGCTAATACAACTGTGAAAAAGGCAATGTTAAACACCAGTATAAACAAACCCAACAGATAAGATTGTAAGATCAAATTGAACATATCGCAGGTAAATAGAATTTTTTATTGCCCACTCTGCTCAAGTACTATAGTTTTTCTCACAGTGCAAGAAAATGATAAAGTAGCTTTAAGGATCAGATTTTGTAGCTGCTGCCAAAACATGGCAGGAGCAAAGAAAAGTTGCTGATGGAAACGATAAGCCCCTAATTCTGAGATGTTTACTTTCTTTTCTTTTTAATAGGTTGTCAGCTCTGGAAAATGGAAGACTTTCCCTGCATCCTATAACATAAATAATCTGGTCTGCTGAAAGAGCAGAAGAGAAATATTATATGCCGTGCAATATAAGTCATCATCTGTTCTGACAGCAAAACTGCCAACTTATTTCCATTTCTGGCTTAGAAAATTCAGATCTCTATGCGACTAAAGCAAGGGTGAGCCTATATGCAGTAAAAAACAGATATAGATATAGTGGGTCTCGAAGCAAACCCATAACAGGCTTTACTAAGGATGCATAGCAGGAAATAGATGACATGGATTACAGTATCATATCTTAGATGAAGAAAGAATTATTAGATATGCCACTGATTTCCACAGTCTTTGGTAATATTGAATGCAAGAAGCGCATACCAGAATAAAAGTGTCTTCAACTTGGCTTAAATGTGAGAGTGCTGCTTCAAAAAACAAAATGATTGCTTAGACTGTTGATAATTTGTTTCGGTCATATATTAGCATTTGGTATATTAGGCACAGCACCGTGGATAACTAAAGAAGTTGTACAATAAAACATCTGTGTGTTTCTGTGTATCAGATTGGGCCACTAAACAAATTGCAGTTGTGTTCCAATTACATAGTTACATAGTTAGTCTGGTTGAAAAAAGACACATTCATTTAGTTCAACCAATAAAAGGGAAAAAAATATTAAATGAATTTAAAATGATTAAAGGAAGTTTGTTTAGACCAAGGATACACACCATATATGCAGAGTAATGGAATGTACCAGTAAGGGTCAGATGTCTGTTAAGAGTCATTGAACACTCTTGTGTTGAACTTCACCTTCAAAACTTTACACTAGTACTCAGGGGATCCCAGAAACCCAAAGTGTATGTTACACCAAGACTTTCTTTTCTATTACCTTATATACAAAGTGAATGGTTAAACACTGTAATTTGTAGTCTTAAACAGTGAGAATTTGAAACATGAAGTAGTAGAGATGAATAACCTAAAGTCAATCCTAAGCATCAAAACCAGAGCATATACAGTCAGAAATACAGCAAGGTGGAATAATTGCATGATCACCACAACAGAGATATAATGAGCAACAAAGCAAGGTGGAATACTTGCAAAATCAGGACAATCGAACTGTCAGATCAACAGTGCTAAAGAAGTAAAAGAGTGAACAACTGGACCGCAGAACCTAAAAAAAGACAGGAGGAACAGTAATAGGTGGACAGAAGGACCTAGGTAAGACAGGAGCAGCAGTAACAGGTGAATGGCAGGGGGAACAGTAACTGGTGGATAGCAGGACCCAGGGAAGAGAGGGCGAACAGTACAGGAGCATAATAGGACCCAGACCCAGAGACAAACAGTAACTAGTGGACAGCAGAACACAGGGAAGACAGGAAGA
The DNA here is from genome assembly GCA_018402905.1 of Glandirana rugosa. NCBI lineage: Eukaryota > Metazoa > Chordata > Amphibia > Anura > Ranidae > Glandirana > Glandirana rugosa. The sequence continues at coordinate 763,087 of BLSH010441241.1, forward strand.
ACATGTTTGACAGGTGGACTCAGGAAGGACAAAGGAACAGTAAAAGGTGAACCTAGGACCCAGAACCTAGGGAAGACAGAGAGAACAGATGGATAATATTATCAATATTCCCATTGCACACTTTCCTGGATAAGGCTTTAGAAGTAGCGGGTGCTGCAGTAAGAACCAGAGGAAGCTGGAGATAACACAGATCAAATGCACATATTTGCCAGCAGTCAATCACGTCCAAATCTTTATTAAAGAATGATCACACCACAGAAGACATAGTATAACGTTTCAGAGAGCTGCGTCAGGCAGGTGGACAGTATGACCCAGCAAAGACAACAGGAACAGTAACAGGTGTACAGTAGTACCCAGGAAAGACAGGAGAATCAGCGGGAAACAACACACTTGAAGCTTCATTAAATCCAGACTATGAAAAACTCTCATTACATGCTGTATAACAGAGTGTTCATACTCACAAAGCCTCTAAAGCATTTGTTTTATGTAGAGTTTAATATACTTGAGTAACCCTGCCTTCAGCTGTCCCTCCCATCTTCTCTGTGTCTCCACTGCAGGTTGAGATTGAGTAGACCAGCTGGAATCCTCTGTGGAGCATGCTTAATTTCACTTTCCTTCTAAGTTCTTCATTTCCTCCTTTTTCTTATCTGTATAGCCAACATGACTATAGAGTCACACATGTGAACCTATGCATAGTGGTAAATGACACTCCCCTCCTCCATGTCCTCTTAATGCTGAATACTATGGGGTGGGATATTGTAAGAAAACTCAAAAAACTCTTAGTTCTAATATAAATAAGTATTAAATATATCTAATATAATTGCTAATACCTGTAAAGTAAAAAAAGAGCCTTGGATGCAGATGCCATCTGAACAAAATGAAAGCTAGTGTCAGTCATCTATAACCTTGCCTACACCATATTAATGCACAAATAATACACATCTGATATTCAATAAATATTTATTGGTAGATGTAAAACAAATATTTGATATTTACATTATACTATGATTTGCTTGCTCTTCTGAAACAGTTTTTTAAGTCATGTGACTGGCACAGCACCAATCAGAACTGGCCAGACACAGACTAAGACTGTAGAGCATACATAAGCAGAGTAATAGAAGCCCCTCCCAAAGATCTTTCCATGCAGATGCCAAAGAATAGGGACAGATCATGTGACCATACAACATTGATGCAGGAATAAGGTAGAGGATTTTTAAAAAAAAAGGCATGTGTGAGCGATTAGCTCAGTATCAGGGTGTGCAGGACCCCCTGGATGGGTCATAGCACAGTGAACTAGGCACGGACAGACAGCAGGTTCTTTGTGAAAGCAAAAACGGTGGTTTATTTACACGTCTGGGGTTACAAAGTGCAGGCATCAAAACAGGTAAAATAAAACAACACAGAAAATAAATCCTTGCCACTTTGGGTGTCTAACTACAAAGACATAGGTACCTTATTACTGTTCTGCCACAGCCTACCGCTGCCCAGCAGTTGGCAGTCACGCAGAAATAAACAGAGGCTTTTAGTCACATGGACTTAATATCACCATTCAGAGGTATTGCCATCCCTAGTCTACAATGCACATAGATCTGGTTCCAGGGTGTAGCACCCTGTTGAAGCAACCTGGGAGTTTTATAGAGCCCTGAGTGGTTAATCTGTCACACCTGAGCTTGTTAACTCTCATTGAGCCCAGACAGGCTCACTACACAGCACAAAGACAAAAGCAGTCAGTGTACAGCATAAAAGTTGGACACATATATCTCCCATCTTGAACATAACCCATAGATTTTTGGCTCCCTGTCACATACCCCCCCCCCCTCTTGTTTCAAACCTAGAGTTGGGACACAGGTTGCAAGGCACATGTGCACTTGGGACAAAGCATCTACATTTCCCATTCTAACACCGGGGCAATGTCTCACTGTAAAAATTAATTTTTTGAAGGGCCAGGAACCACCTATTACCCCTCCTATTGGTCTCTTTGTTCTGTGCCATCCACTTTAATGGAGCATGATCTGTTACCAGTTCAAATTGTCTACCCAAGAGATAGTACCGGAGAGAAAGCCCATTTTATCACTAAACATTCTTTCTCAATGGTGGCATAATTTTCTTCATGGGCCTTCAATTTCAGGTAAATGACAGAATATTCTTCCCCCTTGAAAACCTGAGACAGCACAGCTCCTAATCCAACATTTGATGCATCAGTCTAGACCACAAAATCCCTTGAAAAGTCAGGTGAGTACAACACTGGCTGACTACATAAGGCCCGTTTTAAGGTCTCAAAAGCTGCTTCTGCTTTGGGGGTCCATTTGATCATGACAGACTCCTTCGCTTTTGTCAAATTGGTCAGGGGAGAAGCCTGTGAGGCAAAATGGGGAATAAAGTGACAATAATAGCCAACGATTCCTAAAAATGCTAGAACCCGCTTCTTGTTGGAGGGTTGTAGCCAATTCTGAATAGCCTCAACTTTTTTTTCTTGGGGCTTTATTAGACCTGTTCCAATAGTATATCCCAGATACTTTGCCTCCTCTAGCCCAAGGGTACATTTTTTTTGGATTGGCTGTAAACTTGGCTTTCCAGATGGAATCTAACACAGACTGAATCTTTAGTAAGTGTGAGTGCCAATCCTCACTATGGATGACCACATCATCTAGGTATGCAGTAGCATAGGCTCGATCAGACCGAAGGGTCTTATCCATTACCTGTTGAAATGTGGCAGGAGCATTCTGTAAGCCAAAAGGCATCCTCCGATACTGGAAAGATCCTTCTGGAGTTACAAATGCCATTTTCTCCTTGACCAATTCCAAGAGAGGAATTTGTCAATACCCTTTGGTCAGGTCTAATGTCGTCATATACCAGGCTGTCCCTAGGCGATCAATCAGTTTGTCTATGCGAGGCATTGGATAGGTGTCAAACTTAGTGATTTTATTCAAGCGGTGAAAGTCATTACAAAACCGCCAAATACTATCTGGTTTGGGCACTAACACAATAGGACTGGGCCAATCACTATTTGACTCTTCTATAACCCCCATCTCACGCATTTTTTTTTACTTATTGGCGAATTGCCTCTCACTCGGCTTCGGGAATTCGATAAGGTTTCAACTTGACTCTTTCCCCTGGTGTGGTGACAATGTCATGTTCAACCCCAGACACCCAACCTGGCAGCAATTCAGAAAATTTCTATTTATTTCGGAGCACAAACTCTCTAGCTTCATGTTGCTGAGTTTTGAACAGAATCTCAGCTATCCCGACTTCAGGGATGACCAGGTTAGGCAGAGCAGAAAGTGAGGTAGTCTCAGAAACCAAGGATTCCCTATTCTTCCATGGTTTTAGCAAATTCACATGATATATCTGCTCAGGTTTTCATCTTCCTGGTTGGCTAATTTTATAATTCACATCACTCATTTTTTTCCAACACTTCATAGGGACCCTGCCATTTGGCTAGGAATTTAATTTCGACCGTGGGGACCAACAACAACACCCTATCACCAGGTGCAAAAGAACGGACCTGGGCCCCATGATTGCAAATCCTCTGCTGAGCCAACTGGGCTTGTGCCAAATGTTCCTTCATAATAGGCATCACTTGCGCAATTCTGTCTTGCATTTGTGCCACGTGTTCAATCACACTTCTACGAGGGGAACTCTCACTCTCCCATGTTTCCCTGGCAATGTCCAGTAGTCCCCGTGGGTGCCTCCCATACAGCAGCTCAAAAGGAGAGAACCCTGTGGATGATTGGTGAACCTCTCTGATAGCAAACATCAAATAAGGGAATAGACATTCCCAATTCTTTCCATCTTTATCAACCTTCCTCAGCATTTGTTTTAATGTTTTGTTTAATGTTTCAACCAGTCCATCTGTTTGAGGGTGATACCCTGAAGTACGTAATTGGGTCACTGTAAGAAGTTTGCAAAGCTCTTTGGTTACTTTAGACATAAACGGGGTGCCCTGGTCAGTTAGTACTCCTTTAGGAAGGCCCACATGGCTGAAAACCTGAAATAGCTCTTTGGCAACGGTTTTGGCAGAGGTGTTTCGGAGAGGAATCACTTATGGGTAATGGGTGGCATAGTCCATTATCACCAAGATGTGCTGGTGCCCTCTAGCGGACTTCAGCAAGGAGCCAAATTCATGGCAATCCTCTCAAAAAAGACCTCAATGATGGGCAGGGGTAGCAAAGGACTACGGAAATGGGGCATGGCTGCATAAGTCTGACATTCCTCTAGATCAGTGTTTCTCAACCTTTAACGGTGAAGTACCCCTGCAGGTCTAAAAAAAATTCCTAAGTACCCCTGTCTCGAGAAAGTAATGCCTATTGTTTTGCTGTCATAGTTTCTGTGTGTGTGTAATGTCAGCATGTGTTTGTGATGGTTTTTGTTCGTGTTCAATATCATTGTATGTGTGCATGCTGCAATGACAGATACACACACACACACACACATATATATAAATATACTGATAGATAAACACTGACAATCCCAAACTAACACACTGGCAGACACACGCACATAATCCAAAATTAATACACAGGTAGACACATGCACGCACATGAAGCCTATTAGTGCAGTGCCCACCAAATGCAGCCTCATAAATACAGTGCCCACCAAATGCGGCTTCATCAATGCAGTGCCCACCAAATGCAGCTTCATCAATGCAGTGCTCACCAAATGCAGCCTCATCAATGCAGTGCCCACCAAATGCTGATTCATCAATTCAGTGCCCACCAAATGCAGCCTCATCAATGCAGTGCCCACCAAATGCAGCCTCATCAATGCAGTGCCCACCAAACGCAGCTTCATCAATGCAGTGCCCACCAAATGCAGCTTCATCAATGCAGTGCCCACCAAATGCAGCTTCATCAATGCAGTGCTCACCAAATGCAGCCTCATCAATGCAGTGCCCACCAAATGCAGCTTCATCAATGCAGTGCCCACCAAATGCAGCCTCATCAATGCAGTGCCCACCAAATGCAGCCTCATCAATGCAGTGCCCACCAAATGCAACTTCATCAATGCAGTGCCCACCAAATGCAGCTTCATCAATGCAGTGCCCACCAAATGCAGCTTCATCAATGCATTTCCCCCTCATAAATGCAGTGCCAACCAAATGCAGCCTCATAAATGCAGTGCCCACCAAATGCAGCTTCATCAATGCAGTGCCCATCAAATGCAGTGCCAACCAAATGCAGCTTCATTAGTGCAGTGACCACCCCCTTCCATCAGTACAGACCTCCCCTCAAAACAACCCCCCACCTTCATTAGTGCAGACCCCCTCAGGAAATCCCCTCTCTCCTTTAGTACAGACCCCCCCAAGGAAATCTCCCTCCCTCCTTTAGTACAGACCCCTCTCAGGAAATCTCCCC